>JAHWFP010050182.1:135183-151775 GCA_023313725.1 Lithobius niger | reverse complement strand
AAGGCATCTTACAAAACTGAAATATTATTACACTCTGTAATTAAGAAGGTTGGGCAAACTTTCCTGGAAGTCGGCCATTTATAATGACTGGTCCCATCAAAGCGTGCCTCAGATCAGATGGACTTGAGAAGAACTGGTGATGCTGAAGAATGAACGCCGGGTTTAAGATACGATGTAGTTGAGACGCCAACTGTAAAAAAAAAAGTACAAAACTTAACATCGAGACTGTAACAGTTCTTGATACCGTAATTATGCGATCTACCAGTCAGATCCAACACTTCTGTAATTTAACATCACTTAAAACGAATCGTTGCAACCAAAAGTTCTCCTTATAAAGTCACCACATTCTAAAATAATAGCTACCCCAAAATGGCCGCTGCAAATCTAAAATTCCGTTTAAACAAAACATGGGTTTTAAAGCTCAATTGTGCCCAAATTCATGCCAGCTCCTGTGACCTCCAGTTCTTCTAAATCGATCACTTAACTGCAAATAAATACAGATGCAAACCTATTTACATTGCCTTTTGGACTTACATGTCAGACTGCCTAAGCGGGAAATCGAACCCAAGACCTTTGAAACCAAAGTCCGAGTTCCTACCGCTGAGCCATACTGACACGGTTATTATCTGTATGGCTCAGTGGTAGGACCTCGGACTTTGGTTTCAAAGGTCTTGGGTTCGATTCCCCGCTCAGGCAGTCTGACATGTAAGTCCAAAAGGCAACTTAAATAGGTTTGCATCTGTATTTATTTAACTCTTGTTGAACCTTTGGCTTTTTCAAATATACTTAACTGTAAGGTGGCAATGCATTCTTTATAACTAGAGACTATAAACTACTACACTTATTAGTGCAAGCTAAATGGCTATTAATAGGCTTAATTGAAAGGTGGGAATGAGTTTTTCCTACAAGGCCACTTATTCGATGTAAAATCTTTTGAATCGTTTAAACTCTTACAACTATAATGAATTAAATCCGAAATTACTTCGTGTCCTCATACGAACACGCAGAAACAGCTGCCATCTATTTTCATAAATAACTTTTATTAAAATTAGAAGGAAAAACGAGACCAGGCGCAACCAATGCCCTAATGCGTAATTATTTTAAGGCAGTTTTTAAGGCAGTGAAGTATCCAAATGCTATAGTATCCTGGTATTATTTAGATACTACCAGGACGTCATAAATGCATAAACTTCCGTAGGAAATGAGAATGTCCATGCTATAACTATCACTTTATATTCCATCCCTTGTCACTGGGAGAGAAGCTGAATTTCGTTTCCTGCCTCCAGGCTGTTGATTTAACATCGCCAGAATCTTATTTTACCAAAGCAGTGCCAAGGAATTAACTTTCCGTCATACGGGTGAACGGGTATGGAGTCAGGAAGTGAGATGCGCGACTTCTACCCCCAATCGGCCTTGGTTTAAAGAAGCCTCTTTCCCCACTCCATGGTGGCGGAACACTGTTGCACGTGGAGTTGCCGCATGCCTGGATTAATCATGGCATGAGTAGTATTTTTTACACCTATTTATTACACTAAAACCTATACAGCATATTTTTAACCTGGGTTTCCCAAATAACAGTATGACCAGTCGTTCCACATTTGGCCGCATGTGGCCATGATCCAGAATGAGACATGGAACTGGCAGAAATATTATCATGGACACTATTCACCCCTACGAACCCTTCTTCATGTCACTCCTGATACTACATACAGCCTTAGAAGACAACATGCCAAAATGAAAAATTAAGGCGACCGTTAACTAAACTTTAAAACCGTTTTAAAACTCATCCTACACTGATCACCAGAAACAATTAATTAAAAGGAATTAGTTCATATCGCGCACACCTGATGGTGTACTAGCCATACTAGCCACGTGCCGTGTTACAGTGCCCTGAACTGCTATCAAAATATTTGGAAATATTTGGAAATAAATGCTATCACTTACCATTTTTCCAGCAGTAACTGAGCAAAGGTGATCTGGTTCTGAGTTGGTTTTTGTGTAAAAGCGCCGGGAAAATTTGGTGAGAGGACCGGCAGCAAATATCCAGTTGTCGTTAGTGCGAAATTCTTCATCAATAACCAAACCACCATCGTACACTAGTGAAGCATCATTAATAGCTACAGATTTAAAGACGATTCAAGTAATTTACAAAATTGTTTTAAACCTGAATTTATTGGTTAAGAAAACTTATAAAGTGACAAGAATTCTGGTAAGATAAGGCAAAGTGACACGACAATTAAATGTAAAGCAAAAAGGTGCATGCAAGACTAGTAAAAAATTGTTCGAAGTTAATTCAACACAACTGCATCAGGAAGCGCTGACCATAAGAGGCAAGAGCTTGTACGCCCGACTTAAACAATTTATGCTAATTCAGGAATTACATATCTGTATGCAATTGCTAGTCACCATGCCTTTGTGCTGCTTTACACCATCTTTTACCTTCTTTCCAATTCATAATTAATGCATAAAGTAATGTCGTTGTTATAAATGAAAGTGGTTCACAAGAAACCGCCACAAAGCTAATTGCTTGCGTGTGAGGGCTGTTTTACACATCTTAAAAATTATTACGTAAAATTAGTTATTAACATAAAAAAATCAATTGTAAATTGAATTTGTCGGTAAGAAAATTGTAGGTATTGCAGACTAACCATAAAACATCCCTCTGAATTCTACCTTATCCCCTTCCCGCCCCTGACTTCAATCATGTAGCAGTTCATCGATGAAGCCAGCAGTGAGCTTTAATGTTGGTGCGACTATTTTTCCGGGCCTAATTCTTCTTCTCGGTACATCTCTGATTACTGCAAGCTAGTCTGTGCCCAAGAAAGGTACAAGGAATAAGAAGGCACTTCCAATCAACAATCGTCGCATAGGTTTACTTACAAAAGAATGTTTAACATTTAAGGTGAATTCACAGTATTTGTACACGTCTGGCTGGTCTTTAGAGACAGATGCATTGCCGCACAAGGCCATATTCACCTACAGTTAGTCAATCTTTCGCCCTAAATGGATATAAAATGCAGCGACGAGATCTTCTGTTGCAATATTGGGAATGTATTTGGCGTATCGCTCACTCACGAAATTAATGCTTCGTGAATTTAGTCGTGGAACTACAATTGGATATTAAAGTGACACTATCACCGATTGAAAGTAGGCAGAATCTGGCAACATTTAGCGTATCTATGACTATCTAGCACTAGCTTGCATCAAGCGTAGGAATGCACAATGTTATTTCTTTTTACAATACAAACAAGCCACGAGCCTTCTTAATTATTGAGTGAAAGTTTTTCACGTCCTCGTGCATCTGGGAGCAAGCTGTACAGGTTAACAATATCACTGTCACTAGATGGCACTAAGGCATTTGCGAACGGCTTTCAATTGGTGATAGTCCCACTTTAACAAGGACGTGTTTATGCCGGTGCGATGACAGCGCTTCCATTCACGTGATATCTACTTGGGAAGCTTCGCTTATTTCGCCACTGAGTCACGTGAGAACATATAAGGATTTCTGGCGAGTTTGGGCTACGCGACGTTGGTAACGCTGACAATCAATCACAACCTATATTAGTGCACTGAGGGAATTCACTTAAAAATAAGCCTTTAGGAAAGATCCACTTAGGAATGATTGACTAGATAGGGTCGGGCCACTCAATAATACGCGGCAGAGCTGCAGCAGTGCGATTCATGATAGAAAGTCTTTATTGGCTTGGCGAGATTACCAATAAATCCACTGTTAGAAACGGATGTAACTGCCACAAAACCAAAACAAAGATAAGCAGACACTGCTTTTTCTATGCAGACGACTCAGTTGCAAATCCAAGTGAAGACGTTGTTTCTTCTACTAGAAGTGTTTTTAACAAAAATTAATGAATTATAAAATATTTGATCACACATCCTTTACTAATCATTGGAATAGTCAAACACCCGTCATAACCATCAGACGGCTGCATTGATTCTCGTCTATTAGAAAACCCATTATTACAACCAACACAAGCTATCTACATATTTATTTAGCACAGCTTGTCAATGAATGGCATTCATGACAGTCTGTTATAGACTCTTTGGTATCATTGCATACTTAACCTACAATTCTCAATGTCCTCCTACAACCAACCTACAAATGATATTCTAGATGGAAACCTTCCGGATAGCAACATGCAAAAATTGACATCATACACGACGTAAGACGCATTCAAGTTAAAAAAAACCCTGCCGTATCATCTCGCTGAAATCTGACACCATTCCTCCCTCAGCTACCTCCTAACACGGAGTGGACTGACCCTGTCTGAACTGAATAGCCAATCGTCCTTGGTCCACCTAAAGGAGTCGGAGCTTTTATCTAAAGGAGTCAGAGCTTTTGGCAGTTATATCGCAAAAGAAAGGTTGAAGGAAGACAGTAAATGTGGGATAGTTCATTAGAGAGACTTGCAGTGCCAACTAAACCCACCAAGACAAACTCTTGCCTCTGGAGTCAGTTTGTCTCGTCACATGTGTGCTGTCTGTTCCAACATTAGCCATCAGTACCTTCTAGACTTATATTTAAAACTCAGCAAGCTGACAGGAATACTCAACAGGCATTTCAAACAGGGTGCCGGAATTGTATCGACACGGAGTTACGTTAACTCCGGAATTTTTTAAAATTCTGACCCCTGTGTTGGACCCGGAATTACAGTAACTCCGGATTCGTGATTTGCTTTAAAAGTGTCTGAATTCATCCGGAATCGCGGTAACACGGATTTACTATAACTCCTGATTTTGTTGATGATTAAATAACGTCCCTGTCTCGCTCACGCTACCGCGTTCGCTGCAGCTATACATATAACATCAGAAACCGTGTTACTACAATTCCGTGTTGCTACAAATCCGTGCTACTACAGTTCCGGATTGTTTCAGACACTTTCAAACCAAATTACGAATCCGGAGTTACTGTAATTCTGGGTCCAACCCAGGGGTCAGTGTTTATGAAAATTCCGGAGTTAACATAACTCTGTGTTGGTACAATTCTGCGCCCCCTTTCAAACAGCAGAAGTGATTTCAATTTCAGTGTACATTTCCTCATTCCACCGTTGAAGTGGTTAAACAGTTCATCAACTACTTCTGGATGGAATCCATCAGTCGTGTTGAAAGGAGTCGTCAGTTTCACTTTTTAATTAGATCCATCTGGGGCCCACTTTTCAGGTTTTTGACGGTTTTCCGTGTATTAACGGTACCAATATGTCTCCAGCAGAATAAGTTTGGATGATTTTGGCTTGATGGTTTTGGAGCTGACATTGTCGGCAACATGCAGCAACATCCATAGGGCGGGACATGAAAAGTGACGCCTTATTGACATTTCTATTGGTTTGGGTTAGAGGATGGAAGACACGTATGCCACGAAACGGACGTCCATGTCATCATGAAGGATGTTCCTGGTGTCTCCATCTATTTCCACACAGTCCCCTCTCCCACCCAAGTAAAATAATTCCAGAAGTGGAAAATGACAATGCCCATTACTTCCCTTGAAGGCACAACGTGGAACAATTTCACCACCAAACAAAAAATTAGTCCTCTTAAAACTCAAGAGAACTAATTTCAGTGGTCCGTTTAGTGATGAAAGTGTTGTCAAATTATTGCCACTGTTATCACCAGTTACCAGTGTTTCAGATTTCCTTTAAAATAGATCGCTCCTGTTATTTCTACTTTTCTTCTTTCATCCAAATGTAGAGTATGAAAGTGAGAGGTTGTTCAAAAAGGTTGGGTGAAGCGGAAGCTCCTCATAACCTTGGATAAGGCGGGCAACTTGAGCTGGTATTTCTGCCTCCTCAGTGCAAGTGGGAAAAGCCCGAGACTCCTAAGCTCCTAAACTTTCGGGAGAGCGCTTTGTAATGCAGAGTCTCTTCGGCAATCAAACGCGAAGTAAAGAGGCCAGTGCGACTAAGTCATAACACCTTAGCTTTTATTGAATTGACTGTATGACCAGTAGTATTTTGAACATTTTTCTGTCCACTCTTTTCTTTTTTTAGGATATTAAATTCAAATTTTTCTCGAACTTGAAGAACCTTGAAGCGGAGACATTTGAACCATCGGTACCAACATTCATTGTCTACACAGATTTTGTGTTTTATTATGTATGTAGTGTGAAAATGTGCTTTTTTCCTAGGGTTGACTAATTCTAGTTTTTTTTTCAGTTAGCATATATTTAGGTGTTGTAATTATTAACTGAAAGCTGTTGTCTATTAGTAGAATTATTAGGAATCAATTTTATAGAATAACTAACGGATGCTTCACCTTTCAGTTGTTACTGAAGAGGGTCAGTGTGATGCGTGTTCATCATACCCACCCACTTCACGCCACGCCACCACGCCGCTTCATGCCACCACTCTTTCATTATCAATTGTCTTATTGTAACACACGATTCACCATATGTAATAAATACAGGGCAGCTTCGTTTAGCACTGTCACTACAGTTAATTCAATTCAGAATGCGTGCATGTCTCATTACTTAGTTTAGGGTAGTAGTAATTACGTTATGTAAGCCTCAACATAACAGAAACTGATGCATGAAGACGTTTTAATAATTTGTACAGTAGTATAAAAGTGTTGTCTGCTGTGTAGTTTCGTTTCGTGTGAACAGCTGTCACCCTACGAGGATTTAAGGTATAAATGTGAGACTCCCTTGGCTAGTATAAACTGGTCGCCTTGTTGAAGGTGATTCTCTGAGCTTTGTTTTCAAATAAAGCGAATATGTGTCATTACGGAATCCTTTTTTTTTTAACTGTGTACTTTTCTGGTGTGGTTATTGTTTCGTTGAATTACGTTGAAAAAGATTGTTAGTTAAAAGGAAGCAATTACGTATAAATTTTCAATGTTTTTAAAAGTTAACTTGGTTACCATTAGCACTATGTATGATTCGTCGGAATTCCTTAACTATTCAGGATTCCACATTTACAATGTTGAGTGTTACATCGATAAATTCGAAACAGTGTAATTTCTTTCGTAATAATTGGTCGATTTATGGCACATTCGAGATCAACAATACTTTTAGCGGTTTTAAGCGATGCAGCAAATTTCATTCCAATTCCACCTTCATTTGGGCTACACCCCGACTACAAAATTGCAACCAATCAACCTAACAAACCAACATTTTGCAATTTGGTGTCTCCGTTATAGGCTACGCTATACTACACCAAGTACACGCCACCAATTAATGCACTGTACACTTTTACTTTGATTTGATCTGATCCCATTGATGTCACATCTATGTCGCCATGTTTAACCCTTGCTTGTTGGATTGTTGTGGAGATGTTTGATGGGATAGTCTTTTTTTATGCTGATGGGCTAATCTGAAGGGGATGAGGTAGATCGGCAGCAGAAAAAATTAGCCAACTACATTTGAAGGCTTTTGTATTTCGGCATTACCAAGATAACATTTATTAAATTCTAACGGTTTTTTTTTTAACCTTGTTTATGGAAGACGGCATCATTTTTGGTGCTCTTTCCAATTCCGGCACCCGGGGCAGCAGCCCCCTTTTTCCTAGCCCTCACCTTCCATTGCTATGGCACTGTACTGAGGACACAAGTGTTTGGGGCCTACACAGCAAAGGTTGGCACCGTGTAGTGCTCTCTGTTGCCAGAAAAGTGCCCAAATGAGGTAAACTGTGTGTTTCAACAATGACAAGTTGAAGCACTGTGTTTTTAGAAGTGTTTCAACAGTACGTGTTTCTCACTATTGACCTAAATAATGCCTGTCCTCACCTGAAAGATAGCAGTTATCTATAATAGTAGCATGGCGGATCCCAATGAGAATCCAAGTATCAGGATAGCACCTGCTTTCGGTTTGTTAGTTCGTAAAACAAACCATTGAGCACTGAAGTTTCAAAATCTGTTCACCATTTTCTACTAGAGTAAAAATTTAATTTCTTACTGTTATAAATTGCTGCCACCGTGCCAGATGTATGCATCCTATCTCCCTGTGTTCATTACCACGGTTACGAGGTGAATCTGTCATAAAAGGCAAATGGCATGTAAAAGGCCAGAAGCAACTACCCAATTTAACATTAACTAAGAAAATCTAGTTAGAGAGAAAATTTGCATTGGTTAATGTGTGTTCTGGCAGTGCTGAATGGTGAAGTCATATTGCATAAAATGCATTGTACAGGTAACATCAGTAATCGGGAAGTAACTTCAACAACAATTGCTCAAAGGAGCGTAGGTTACGTAATTGCTTTCACACACCTACCTAGGAAAACAACATTGTCCGAACAACAATGTGCGCAAGTATATGGAAGTTGTACAACGCGAGTTAATTCAGAATTTGTTTCATGGTTAAATCATAGTTACATTCCTTCCATCTTGATATTTTACAATAGGCATACTGACGATTTTGGGTTATTTCAGATATTTGCAGTGATTAAATTAAGGAAAAAATTACAACAATATTGGTATTATGACATTAATATCTTTACACCAATAATATTAATAAAACAGTTATACTTTAGCAATTAAACTTAACACGCACTTGAAGAATGTTGCGAAGTAAAAGTCCGAGCACAAATATATACATTCAAACTCCACGTGTCGGCTCATCTCTGCGCCATTATAAACAGTAGCAAGTAAAAATAA
The DNA here is from genome assembly GCA_023313725.1 of Lithobius niger. Taxonomy (NCBI): domain Eukaryota; kingdom Metazoa; phylum Arthropoda; class Chilopoda; order Lithobiomorpha; family Lithobiidae; genus Lithobius; species Lithobius niger. The sequence continues at coordinate 143,177 of JAHWFP010050182.1, read as the reverse complement.
ATTAGAATAAAACACAAGAAGCCATGAGTCAAGTTGCAAGTAAAATGCCCATCTTCACAAGGCGGAAGTTATTAGGACGTGTTAAAAACGGGCAGAACGGAAAACAAATTAAACAAGTTTGAAAACTAGAGGGGACTTCGATGTATGCTTATGGCTAGCACCAAACGAAGTGTCAGTTATGAGTTGAATCTAATATTTATATGGGTTTGATGAGGCTCCCGTGGTATCGGGATTTGTTAACTTGAAATTTGTTTGATAATTCGATGTAATCTTTAAATTTATTGGTGTTGAGTTGAAAGTGGTTGCGCACCTGGGGGAAATGAACTGAAATACACTGTTATATTTTTGCAAAGCAACAATATCTTCACTCATAAGGGAATAAACGAAATAATTCAGATAACGATCTCGGGATAGAACAAAAAAATTAGGGAAAAAAAATAGTCTAGGGAATTCTTGGGGTCGTTAGCACGCCACTATCAACATACGTTCAAGCACATTTTCATGGTTGTTCTTTACCTGAATGCATAGAGTGAATGCATACAGTGAATGAAGATCGCTGTCCATTGACTTTGCGGTAGTCATCGGAATGTTTCGCTGCTGTGGTTCTGGCCTTTAATGTCTGTACTCAAGTAGATCTAAGTGCCTGCAGTTGAACTTTTAACTTCGTGTTTGAGGCTTACCACACCGTGACCCCTCTCCCTTTTCAAATTTTAAAGCTTGAAATTCGAGATTTTCACAATAGCAATCTCTTCGCGCAATTCGTTGCCGTGAATGTAATCAGTCTGTGGTTCGGCTAGGTTTTGCCCTGGTTTGGATGTTGCTCCTAGTTTAGTAAATCTAGTTTTATGCACTGTAAACTTTAATGTTATCTACGGGTTCGTTAGCGTTAGCATTAGTTTAACAATAGATTTTAAAACTAAAACAATGTAACTTCTCTTGTATCGATATTTTAATGCATGCTTGTTTTATGACGTCTCTAGGATTGCTGTAATAATTTATTGTCTTATTATCGTACGGTCCCTAACTTTCTCAATGCTAAAAACGCGCAGCGATATATCCCATATCACCACACTAAATAAAATCGTGCGAGAATTAATTTTATTTTTTCTAATGTTAACCTACGTTCCTTGTTCGAAAAAAATTGAAACCCGTGCTCTTTTATTAAGCAGTAAAGATAAAAGCACATTAATTCTCGCATGGTTTTATTGAGCAGTTTTACATTTCGAAATCTAGAAATTAAATACTTTAAATGCTTAATACTGCCCATCTCTCCCCCCCCCCCAAAAAAAAAAAAACAGCTGGCGACTGTAAATCACAAATCTAACGTGAACTTGCGGCCCTTCGAAAACACCATCTGACAACGTATACGAATGCATGAAACTTTTCGTTAAAATTAAGCGTTACGCTATTTTCCCCTTCCCCCCCACCCTGAAAATGGCACCCAGAACGTCCCTAACTGTCCACATAGTTAACAGGAATACGTTACCGCTGAATTGTCCGTATAATGTACGCAGCGAATAAAGATGAAAACCAAACCTTTTCTTGAGCATTAATAAGCTTAAAACTTTCCCAGTCGTCCAAATCCACACGTTCAATTTTCTACGTTTAAAGCCATCAAAGAGATACTATTACCATGAATTAATATCAGAGAATGACTTGAACGCGAAGAAACCCCGCTCAGAAAGCACATTATGCAAATTAAAGAAAGACGACACATTACGTAAAATGAGGGAATTTAAAAAAAATTGAAAACACTTTTTAGGTTAACCTAGGGTGAACGACGTAATTTTCAATGATGAAGTTTCAGTAATGTGCGACAAGATAATAGACAACAGGCCACTGACAAACAGGTCACTGAAAAAGCCACTGAACAGGCCACTGATAAAATCTCTCCCTCTAGACACACACCCCTGCTCACCCCCATCTCGCTCAATGGTATCTGCCGCAAACCTGACTGCATCAAAACAAAATTATGCAAACGTGAGGATATAAAATTTGTATAAATGACAGATCTTGCAATCCATTTGCGATGGAAAACTTTCCATTTACCCCATATTTTGTTTTTAATTTCGAAAGTTTGGGACCGTGCGATAAATTAGTTATACTACCCATGCAAACTGTACGGGATTTATGAGCAGATGGGCGATATCCCTTACATGGCCACTCCGCTTGAACTACGTCGCGATGAGGTCTCGGCCTTCGGCCTCGAACGTCATCTTGACGTAGTTCTCGCGTTTAGCCATGTGCGGGATATCGCCCATCGGGTGATAAATCCCATACAGATAGCCAGGGGTACTACAACTATTACTTAAAAACTTATTAAAATGTCCGGCAGGTTACCGGTGTTTTGGAGTCGGTTTACTCCTGAAATATTTTGTTTAAAAACATAATGTAAAGTGTTCCTAAATGCCAACATGGCAGAAAACACGAACGAATGAGTAGAATTAAAATCATGCTGCGTGTTCTAATGTCGAACGACAGAAAATAGTATTACGGAGATTGTGGCCATTGTTTGCACTTATGGCACGATGCATTTGATCATCTTAGACACACGCAAATATGAGCCTGTAGGAGAGCGACATATGCTGTCAAGAACACTAAGCGTGTGATCCTGCTCCCAAGGATTGATGTACTGCGTTGCCTAGTAGTCACGTCAGCGGTTGTGCTGACAGAATCATCTTTGTTGGTTATAAGACAAACTTGCGTTCTTCCTCATCATGCTTACGTAACCTGTGTAGCCGCAGGAGGCTACGCACGAGTACGCCATTACTTGGATCAATTGTTGACGGCGCCTAGTGGCTTTGACGTAGAGACAGCCAAAGAATTGTCACAATCGTGCACGTTGACTATAGAGGCCAGTAGGGCACGGTACGCATATCATCTTTTGTTGCGGCTGTTTAATTTTTCCAATGTTAATGATTACATCGTGTAGGGTAAGGACCATGACCACTTCCCTTGAAGACAAGCGCATTTTCTTTAGTGTCACATTTTGAAATCGGTTTATGAATTCGGTTCAGCTTTAATTGCTGAGAACCCCCCGGCATTGATTATTTAGCGAGAAATACGAAAATAGCAGTTCTTCTAAACTGGCAAAACATCGTGTATGGTTCCCACATGTTTTCTGCAATACTTGAACTTTGTGTGAATCTACACTTTGTGTTAATGTTTGAGCTACTGACTGTCAAACTGTAATTATTGATTGCTGTTGTAGCCGTTTATCTTGCTTTGTCGACAGATAAATGCAAGACTTTAATACCACTAATATGGATATTCTCCTTGCCACAGTTAAGTGGTTACCGGATGCGACTGGTGGTAGTCTATCAGCTTGTCACTGCCAACATTGTCCAAATCATAAAATTGTGGAGTTACTTTGGTTGTTAAGGCGTTTTGGAACAATACGGGTGACTCGCGCCATTCTTGAACCCACGTCTAGTACACAAGATTTTGTGCTAACTATTCGGCAGCTATCTCTCCCAACTCGTAAGAAAAATCTTAGCTACTGTGCAAACATAAATGATATGAAACACTTTAGCTTATCATATGTTAAATTTCAAATTGTAAACCCCACAGTTTAAGTACTTACCACTGAATGTATCGGGTTTAACATTTATTTCAGAGAAACAAAACATAAGCTGTGCAAGAAAAAAAAAACCCTTCCGTTAGCTTCACAGTCGTTAGTTAGCACTACTACGATATGACAGGAGCCTTACATACATGATACATAAGTTCAAATCTCATTCCGGATTTAGAAGAAAATTTTGCCCTTCCAACCTCATCATCTTGTTGTTCACAAGTTTGTAAATCACTATCAACGTAATGATGGACGTGTGCTTCAATTAAGTGTCGGTTTATTATTGATCGTATGGTACCTTCCTGGATGCAGTAGTCCTATAAAAATGACAACAATTTACGTCTTGAACAAATTTAGTTTGAAAAAAATGAGTTAATGGAGTGGGATACGAAACAGGAGGGCCAATTACAGTACAAAACGCTTTCAAGAACTCATGAGGTTGGTGAAGTAATCGAATTTGCCTATCAGTGCCTTTCTGCCGTTAAGTGAAAAACATGGCGTAGGTGCGTCCTGTACTTCGGTGAAATTCCTGTGGTTGTAGATGGAGGGAGGCATCAAACGCCAAACCGAGGCCAAAAACACAAAAATTGGGGCTGGGGACACACACACAAAAACGAAGGGCGTCAAGGAGCTCTTAAAAATTCCAGCTCACCTGGAACAAAATTTACCTTTAGCTCCTCCTTTTGACCATCTTTCATCCGACCTTAACAACCTACATCTTTCGAACTTCTTGCCTCTAAAAAGCATCACCCTAAAGAGTTTGATCTAGAATCATACTATTCTGGTTGTTTAGTGGTCGGGGGAAAAAATAGCTAAATTATACAAAATTTTTAAATGAAAAAAATATGATTTTCAGCAACAGACGTCAAATACTCTACAAAAAGCAAATAATTCAAGCTATAGTAATTCTATAACACACAAAAAATAATAATAACCGACAGATTTAACAGAACAAATTGATATTGTAAACTAGAATTCATCAAGTACGAATGCTAAAATACTAATAAACTAGTAGCAATAAATAAAAAAGATAGCATCCACTCTCCCATCCACTCTCCGGTGTCTTATTAGCAACGCAGTGTTACGAGCACACCGTGTTACTAGCGCACAGGCAGAATAAGCCATATATCTAGCGTTAACAGGCAGAATGATTCCACACCCGGAGTTTCACGATTGCTTGCGTCGTATATGCTTTAGGATTACAGAAATTCCGATGTATATAGTAGCGCACGAAGCGCGCCCCCGCAGTCGGTGTTTCATACTTATCTGCTTACGGTAAATAAAAATGGTATCTTGTTAACATATCAGCAATGTTTTTATTTTTCATCAAAATAACTTTAACAACCGCGTATTAAAAAAACTTAAATTTAAAATATAAACTTTGTACTCTAAAGTTAAGTTTCATGAAATTTAGTATAGTAATCCTACAGTGAAAGTAAGGAACACGTTTCAGCTGATTATTAACAGGACTTAATGACAGACACGAAGTATAGACAAACACTTCACGAAGTGGATAATAACAACTTCAGGCGGTGGAATTGAATTTATTTGAATTGCATTTATTGTAAATAGTTGCCAATTTTCAAAAGGAATTTGGCAAAGCATTAGCATATCATAATGTAACAATGAAATAACAAAGGGTGAGGAAATAACACAAGTACATGGCCAGAGCTACAACATTAAACAGGCAATAATGCAACAAGCAACTCCCTAAGTTTTAGACTTGCGGGCGGTTGTGCGCTCGATGCATGGTTGATGATGGTTGCCTGCTCTCGAACATACGAAATTTGCTTGTGCGCTAGTAACACGTGCGCTCGTACCACATAACCCTCTCTCCATTACAGTTCTATGTTAAGAGAAATTGTTTTTACATTTATGTCAAATTATTTTCGATCCTAAATTTGGGTACATCGATAATGGCCAGACTGTTTTATTTTTTTTCACATACCGGATTGCAGTCATCAACTGTTCAAGGAAATCAATAAAAACGACTTCTACCACAAAAATCATTACCTTAAGACGTTCATGAGGCTCTACAAGAGTGATGGTTTTTCCTGGAACACGTTTCAAGAGTCCTTCCACAAAACAAAATGTTTCTATAGTGTTACCGACTACAACGAAAGATGATGTTATATCTAAAGAAAACCAACAAAAACCAATGCGTTGCATTTTTAAACAATAATTGATCGTGTAAAGTTGAAACTATAAAATCAAATTTATTTGTTGTCATTTTGTTAACTCTCAGATGTTATTGTAATGACACTTTATTTTTAATTAATGGATCTGAGAAGGCTCACATGAAGTACTAAATGTACTTATTTATGAGATACGATAACATTAGTGTACAATACATGTTTTTATATTATTGCAGAAGACTTGTACACTGCAGTATCCATTTACAACACAATTCACAACTGAATAGTTTTTAACGCAATGTTAAAAAAAATTGATACATTATAAAATATGATATCATATAATTTACTTAGAAATTAGTACCACATAGTTCAATTAAATAAGTGTAGTTATATGGCAGCCAGTTTGTATACACAAATGTATAATACATGCTTCTCAAAAAAGTAAACTGCTTTCGGTAATTTATTAAATATGTCAGGTAAGTAAAATTACTATGACTTTTCAATAATGATTTATAATAAACAATAATTTCAATTGTAAAGCGTTTCAACGACTATTTAATTTTTTTAAATTTAATGTATTACAAACTGGAAAGTGTATTTTCATCAACCTTATATAATTCTTAGGTTAAGAACATCCAGGATACCATACATTTTATCACTTTACAGAAGCATTCAGTTTTAACATTGTTATTATTTTTAAACAGCATTTTAATTACTTTATTTCGTAACTTTCGAATTTTCTCTTGCCTAAAAATGACGAGCGAAAAGCTAACTCTGAACATGCTGGCTTCACTGCAGTGCAGCCAGCATGTTCAGAGTTAGCTTTTAAACATCATCGTAATTATTTTATTTATTATCCAAGTTTGAATCTGTTTTTTTGTTGTTGGTCATATTGTCTCCTTGCGTCCAACTTTCTAATTTACTTTTTTGCCGTATCGTATATCGTTTGGAAGATAGCACGAGGATGACCTTGAAATATCAATTCGAGGTCATTCCTTTTTTCTCGTATAAACGTCCCCATCACACCCATCATTGCATTTCTATCATTATAATTCTCTCGTTAGCTATTCATAGGATATCGACTCGTAATACTTTAGTTGCCTCACCCTGTAGAATAGGTGGTTTCAAAGCTTTTTGAAGGCCCGAGGAGCGGCAGATGTTAAGTGGAAGGAACCACCATCGTGTCAGTTGTTTTTTGCCGTGAGGAGGAAACTGGAGTACCCATGCTTGCGTAACGGGTGGGAACCAAATGGAGAAAAACCCGTAAATATACAAGTCCCTTCATTAGGATCAAACCCGGGTCTGTACGAAGCCAGTGATTTACAGCCGGGACCAAGACACCTATCAAATCTAACGCCCCAGTGCTAGTGACTAGCTGTGCACCACATATAATAGGTAAAAATGTGTATGTAGCGTTTTTCACATGGGTTATTCCAGAAAATAGTTATGACCAGTCATTTTGCAATTGGCCGCATGGGGTCGTGGCATAGAACGAGAGATGGACCACACCTTATTATCGTGGACACACTGTAGATCCTGTGGATTCTGCTTTATGCTGCTCTTGATTTACTGTTGAATGCTCTTGTCCTGCCTTGCATAGGACGAACGATAATTGGTAGGACAAAAAGCGCCAATAAGTATCTTTCCTGGTTACAAATATACTTCCGGTTCAGACCACAGGCAAACACAGATGGTGGCCATGCTGTGGGTAGTGACGTTATTAACCCGAACATAGAAGGAAGTGACTTCATCAACCCGAATCGTGTAAAAAAAAAATGTGATTCGTGGCCTGCAGGAAAAACGGCAACTAATAAAAAAAAATTAAATATCCCGTTACTTTAGTTTGCTTTTTTTTACTAAAGTAAATGCTTTTTTCGTTGTTTTATTATAATTTAGTTGTCGCTATTTGAAACACCGACTAACAACTGTAAACACAGATTTTTTTGAACTCCGTTGTTTCTGTAAATCTGTTAACCACATCTTGGAGATGCGATTCAGGGTTTATGTCGTCTCACACGGCCCAAAAACAGCCAATCACCGCAACGCAAACTGCCCAGAATGCTTTTTTACTATCTTGTTAGATACTGTCTTTAATCTTTGCAGCCCTGTTTGACCTGCTGTCCGATTCCCAAGCTTCCAACTAAAATTAATGATCTTCAGCATAAGTAGTATGAACCGATGCTGCAGCCTAAAGCCATTTGATCTAATTATGTAATAGTCACTGTATGTATATATTCATTAACGTTGGCAACCAAACAAAAAATACAAAACAACAACAAAACAACAAG
>JAHWFP010050182.1:111341-135083 GCA_023313725.1 Lithobius niger | reverse complement strand
ATTCCTTTTTAGAGTTTGCTGTTTACGTCGATTCAAAATTTACAACAAGCAAACATAATGTCCTTTTTTATTTTACAAATCCAAATAACCTATTCGCCTCAGAAAATTGGTTGCACAAAAAATTGACCCCGCCGAGATGACGGTGCCGCAGTATCCTCCAAAGACGTTCACAGTTTAGTAGAATTCTAGATTTAAGAACACCAAGTAGTTGTGTTTTATCTTAATTTATTAAATAACACTATTTTAAAGCAAACAGACTGTTCCTTCAAATTTGCATAAAAATTTTCTCCATAAACGTTGGATTTAGAGGGCGATTGTAAGCCAGGCGTCCAAGCAAGTACAGTTCAAAACCACAAAGATGGCTTTCGTCGTTAACAGTTAGGTAAAAAATCAAGTAGGTGGATTGTACCTAATTCAATTTAACAACCACGGCATTATTATAGGTTGCAAATAAAATGAAGTTCACAAATAAAATGAAGTTTAAACAAGCGATGTGCATTGTATTTTAAGAGGGTGTGTGTTGTAAAAATTCACGTAGAAAAATAAGTCAAAATTTTTTGCAGTGGGGGCTGATATTACAAGTTCAGCAGCGTCTCTTGACGATTTAAGCTTTCACACGACACAATCAATATTTCTCACATAATACTCAAGGATGGGTACATGCCAGACATTCATTTCTGAGGAGTAAACAGCTAGTTAGGTGATATACTACATAGTCAATCGTACCTTCTTCCAAGTAAACTGCAGTTACCTTCTCAGCTGCTAGTATTGCATCAGCGTGGGTGTTTACAGTAAATACATTGCTCGGAACTTTATCGCACTGTGGCAAACGATGGCGCAACAGTGCAGGTATTCGGTATTGCCTTCCACAACAAAGTAGAAGGTAATCATAATACACATCAAAGGACCTGTTGATCGTAATGCATTTCTTTGATCTGTAAAGAGATCATCAAAGCAGATTCTTGAGAATAAAGCTGTTAATCTACCACCTGTGAAGCAGCAAGGATGCAAGAACGCAGAGTCAAAACATAACTGCATTCCAGTAGTTATAAGGATTGTTAGGCAAGTTCGAATACATGGCTTTCCTTAGTGGGAACTACTTGGTAGCCTGAATTAGTTGAGACATTTGACTAGGGAACGAGATGACTAATTTGACTAGATGATTTGTGTACGCTGGTTTAGGAAGAAAGTTGCATTTGTCTAATACAATTTCTAGAATCAAATCATTTTACTCTAAAGAAATTTTCAAGGAAATTTTGGAAACTATACTTGTTTTCGGCACTGTCATTTATATTTGGACCAAATTATTTTGTGATTGGTAGTAAAACAATAGGAGTACCAATGAATTCGATGGAAAATTAAGGAGAGAGAAGAGAAAAAATAAATAAACCTGATTGATTACAAATGGATAATTATGGCTCGACTGTCTTATAAAGATTCAAATAATAAATACTGCACATAACTTTCTGACTTCAGCTCCCTCTCCCGATTCCCCTCCTTTAATTTTACTTCGTACTACATCCATTAGCAAAAGAAATTAGTAAAGTTGCTGCTGTACCTGTGAATTGCTGTCATTTTTCCAGGTATTAACCCGATGTTCAATTGCAGGTATGCACTGTTTAAATCCAATAACGGATTTAATGGGCTGTAAAAGAGCAAAAAAAATTATATTACATAGTAACGTAAAGTTGCTGTGGTAGGGTGCCATTATTTTTATAGTAAAATAACCGATTACCACCAGAACAAACAAAGTAAATCGTGTTGTTGATAATGGCATTGTTCTTTGCCATGGGGGGAGCCTAGTAGGCCAATCCCTAATCGTATCCTTCACTCAGCAATTTTTTTTATGTGTATAGTTCTTTGTTTAATGGGTTTATATTCACCAAAGAATAACAGACACAATTATGTCAAGTCTTCGTGTTCCGTCATAAACTGCTTATTTGTGAATGTATGTAATTATGTATGAAACATTACACACAGACGCCTAAGAATCCACACACAAAAAAAAATTGGGTTGTAGTTTGCTACCAAGTAAAATAGTTAAAAAAGACTGAGTGTCGTTGGTCCTTGATTGAAGCAATGAGACCCTATCCTCATCTAAATGGGGATATTTGGATGATAAATGATTTGTTTAAATAGTAGTTATGTTAACAACAGACCTCAACTGCCTCCCCCCTACCCTCCTCCCCAACACCTTCATAGCTGAACAGTTTAAAAGCTATTTGGTATTGAAAGCAGCTTTTCGGGTTGCCATCTTGGTTTTCATAAAATTTGAATAAGATATTTTTGATGGAAAGGTAAGTTTGAATGTTATATATAACCAGTTTGTGTTCAATGTGATTAAACTGTTTGGAAGTTATAGGTAAAAAGACAATTTTGCCGGCCCTCCCGACTGGCCGGCTGAAATTGTTTCTTTTGCTGGAAAAATACATAACCACTTATTTTTAGCATTAGTTCGTCAAACGATGCTGTTTTCCATGAGGTTTTTCGGTTCTCAGTAATTGCCAGCGTCGTAACCCGACTGCGCAACTGAGTATTTGCGCATTCGTTGGCCATCATTTTTACCTCTCAATATGTCAGGCGGTAACTCAAGAGGGGAGATAGGGTGGGTTAGGTTACGTATTTTTCCAGCAAAAGAAACAATTTTCAGCCGGCCAGTCTGGTGGCCCTGAAAAGGACCGTTGGTTTTAGACATGAAGGGTTGCTTCCGTCTTCGTTTTCTGAGTACCTAAGAAGGCTGGATTACACGTCTGGCAGTTACGATGGAGCCCAGACGATGTAGTCCACTGGCTTGCTTCGTTATCTCTCTGAAGTAATGTGATGTTAAGACGGAGCTGATGCGCCATGAAGCTGCAGTTAAGATGTCCGAGACTGGAACGGAGTTGTGGAATGCCCAGGAGGTGGAGAGTGCCCTTAACTCGTGCGCTGTGACTCTAATGCCCTCGTCATTACAACTGATGTTGGAGTCTTTATAAGCGCATTGAATTGTATCATGGATCCATTTTAATATGGTGATGTCTCGCCAAAGGTTCTTTTGTAGGGTAGGTAAAATTGGGTTCTTCCTTTCCATAGGCCTTCATTTGCAGTTCTCGAGATGTAGAATCGAAGTTCTCGGACGGAGCAAAGGTAACGTTCGGGTTCTTGTCCCACAATATGTGTTAGAGCCGGAATGACAATGAGTTTGGTTGGTTCACGGAGTCGTCGTGTTTTGGCCTGGAAGTCAGCTCTTGGTGTAAGTGTGACGTAGGTGTTGTCTGGAGCGAATACGCAGTATGCTGGATCAGCTGAGAGTGCTTGAATCTCACTACAACGGATACTTGAAGCTAAAGTTATGAGAAAGGCGGTCTTCTGGTTAGGATGGCCAAGAGCTGCTCAGAAGCGGTTCGTAAGGGTATTTTAGAAGAGTGTTCAAGACGATGGATCGATCCCTGTCTGGAAACGTTCGTTTTGTTGCTGGCCATTCCATTTCGAATTATTTGATTAGAGACGAAATCCTGTGATCCTCGAGTAGATGGTTGCTTCCTCCAGCTTTGAATATGGAATTGAGTGCTGAGCGATAAACGAGGATCGTGGAACCTTTTAGTCAGAGAAAAGTGTGTTGAGAAACTAAAAGAGTTCGGCAATAGTGGGATTAACAGGATTGACTTTCCTTCTGTCACGCCAATGAAACTATCTTGTCCAGTGGCTGTTGTAGATACGGTTGGTTGATGCCTTAATTGCGAGACTTGCGATTCTGGATGCTTCCTCCTTATGAATGTCTGCCTGTAGGATGTGTAGATTTTGGTGGGTCTTGGTGCCTTTTTGTTGGGCGAGTAGATCTGGTATCAGAGGAAGGCTTCTTGGGTCATTTACTAGAAGGTTCAGAACGAGTCGGAACCATGTTGCTGATGGCCAGTTCGGAGCTACTAGCAAGAAAAGGTTGCCTGATTGTTGGATCTTCTCCAGGATCTGTGGGAGTAGCTTGGACGGAGGGAAGAGGTAGGCATATAGGTTCTTCCATGGGAAGATCAAGGCGTCTACTGCTGTTGCCCACTCGTCCGGGACTGGGCTTACGAATAGGTGAAAAGTCTTAGCATGGACATCTTTCTTCTTCAAGAGGCGTGGCTAGAAGATCTTCAGGACGAATGTCGGGAAACAGACTGGTGTGAACACGCTCTGGAGAAAAAATGATGGCCAACGAATCAAATGGCCAACGAATTAAATAAGAGAGGGGCTGCACAGAACAGTTGCACAGTTGGGTTACGACGCCGGCGGTTACTGAGCACTGACAAACCTCCAGGGAAACAGCATCGTTTGAGGAACTAATGCTAAAATTACCAGGTTATAGTTTTTTCCCAGCAACAAGAAACAATTTTTGTGGCTGCTATTTTATATTATCATTAACTGGTATAAAAAAAACCCCAAGCACATGTCTTTCGACCTAAGTACAGAGAATATTCCTACTAAATTTCGTTTGAATTGGTTTGCGAAATCCTAATATTATCAAGTTAAAACAGGCCGAAATTGGTTTTTGGACGCCATTTTAGGCCGAACACTCCCGCAACCCACAAACCAAGTATGTGCGTCGTCAAATAACGTACATACTAAATTTCATTCGAATCAATCACGTATTTAGTCCTATGGATAAGCAAAAAAAACCTACACTTCGTTAGGATAACACGATCTTTGTTGTACTTCATGTCCACACCCATGATAAACTTTTAGGCAGGGGTGCCGCCTGAAACCTGTCCAAAAACCAAAATGGTGGCCATTTTGTTTTTAAAATGGCTGCTATGCAATACAAAAATTCAAGCTTGTACTAATGTATGTAAGTTTGGAGTCGACTGCTAGGTTTTATGGTCTGCCGAATTAATAAAAAAATGCTCTAAATAATTGCAAGTACTACACACGATGTGATACCCTAAATGACGGCCAAAATGGTGGCAAAATTCAAGTGTTTTTCATAATTTTAAAATATACTTATTGAGTAGAGGCAGATTTGAAATATTCCTCAAAAACGTAAGTTCGTTTGATAGTACTTGTAACTAGCAAACCGTCACCAGGTCAAATCCGTAGTGTAGTTTAGTGTGTGTACGAAATTAGGAGCTCCGTTATGGCTGGGTCTCTATGCTGTGAGCACTGCATGGTTTTTCAATATTTCGTAGGTTATATCTTTAAAGTGATGCGGTAGCAGTTCTAATTAAGATGAATGGGTGTATATAGAGATAACAGGTAGCGATGTAGATTTATTGTAACTGCTGCAGTAGCTGTTCTAATTAAGATTAATAGATGTAAGTAGGCTTACATGAATGAAGGAGAAGCATATTTATAACAAGGGTAGTTAAAACAATTTATTGTAATTAGGAGCTAAGCTGCAGCAGTTTGTCTACACTGTAGTGGTGTGCTTTTTGCATCTATTTTCTACAAGTTACATATTTAAACTGCTACAGTAGCCGTTCTAATTAAGATAAAAGGATGTAATTAAGCTTAGATGAAAGATGGAGATGCATATTTTCGAATAAGGGTAATTACAACGATTTATCGTAATTAGGAGATAATCTGCAACTGTTTATCTATGATGTAGGCCAATGCTTTCTTCTTCAATTCACCACATGTTACATCTTTTAAACTGACACGGTGGTAGTTCTAATTATGACAAATGGATGCAATTAGGATTATATTAAAGGAGGCGAAATGTATATTCCAACATATGCGATTAAAACGGTTTATCATAATTAGGAGGAGATAAGCTACAAGTGTTTATCGGTGTTGTGTATTCAGGCTAACTTATGTTTCATCTTTAACGTGATGCGGTGGCAGTTCTAATTATGATTACTGGGTGTATTTTAATTATAATTACACTTGTTGGAAAAGATACATCTCCATCTTTCATTGAAGCCTAATTATATCCATTTATTTTACTTAGAATGACTACTGCAGCAGTTTAAAGATGAAACTTGTGATATATAGATGATCTTCTTTCTAAATGATCTTCAATGTGAACATCTTTCGACGTATCAGTTCAAATTTGCCGACGATTTTAAGCTGGGGGGACAGGTGGTTGACCGGGTTTGTGACTCTGCCGCCCTTGTCCGGGGGATTGAGGCTGTTTCCCATTGGAGTGGGACATGGCAGCTCCCTCTTTCAACTGAAAAGTGCCAAGTTTTTCACATTGGCCGGCGGGAAACCGTTAGTCCTTACTTTTTGCATGATCTCTCACTTCCTGGGGTTCTCGAGATAAATGACCTAGGTGTCCACCTGACAGCAGATTTAAAGTCATCAACACACAGCAACCTTATAGTTGCAAAAGCTTTTAAACGTCTTGCTATCGTGGAACGTTGCTTTTTGTCCGGTAACGTGCTTGTAAAGACATGGGCCTTTAAGGTTTTCGTGAGACCGCTTCTTGAATATGCAAGTCAGGTTTGGTCACCTTACCTATTAAGGGATATCGATCTTATTGAGTCGGTGCAGCGTGGCTTCACAAAGCGGCTACCTGGCCTGAGGGACCTGTCCTACGGTGAACGTCTCCTTCGGGTTGGTTTAGAGTCACTTGAGCTGCGCAGACTGAGGGCAGACTTGTGTATGACTTTCAAGATTGTTAGAGGTTTCTTGGCTGTCGACATGCCTTTCTTTGACCCCAGCCCTGTTACGAAGACTAGGGGTCACTCCTTAAAGTTGGCAGTGGTGTCTGCAAACTTGGAGTGTAGAAGACACTTTTTTGGGGTGAGGGTGATCCACCCATGGAACTCCTTGCCCGAGCAGACCGTGAGTGCATCCTCTGTGAAAAGCTTTACAGCTCTTTTAAGGAATTCATGTCTGAAGCGCTTTTTGAAACGACCAGAATTTGTGCTGGATCCGCTGGTTAACATGCGCGTTTGCTAACTCCTGTTAAAGACTGGACAGGAATAAGCGGCCTTGCCCTTCCTGCTCCATGCCATCTATGTATGGTTAAACCTCATATTATTATTATTATTATTATAGGCGCAAAAAGCACAGTGCTACCACATAGATAAACTGCCACAGCTTAGCTCCTAATTACAATAAGTAGTTTTAATCACTGATGTTAAAAATATACAACTCCACTTGATATGTAAGCCCAAATACACCATTTATTTTAATTAGAACTGCTACTGCATCACTTTAAAGATGTAACTTACGGTGAATTGACGAAAAATGCAGTGCAACAGCATAGAGAAACAGCCACAGCTTAGCTCCTATACCACACGCCAAGGATGTTTGCCATGACGCACGCATCACGTGACTGGGTTAGTCCATTCAGACTGCCAAAGATCTGCTATTCTAGTTCGTCAGTGGCTAACTCATAATGACATCACGGCAAACAACCGTGGCTCGTGGTATAATTGCAAATAGACTACACTCCGGATTTGACCTGGTGTTTGCTGGTTAATAGTCATTGCAAACCAACTCACATTTTCGAGCACTAATGCAATCTGCCTCTACCTTATAAGAATATTTAAAAATTATGAAAAATACTTGAATTTTGCCACCATTTTGGCCGCCATCTTGAATATCTTGTCGTGTGAAGTCATGACACCCTTTTAGAGCATTTCTTTTAATTTGCAAACCTTAAACCTAGTGTTGTATTATATTTGCATAAATTAATATTCATATAAACAATAATTGGAATATAAACAACTGCATATTTTATGCAGATATTCATAATTACCATCAGTAATCCAACCAGTGCATAAACAGCACAATATTTATTATGATATGAAATAGAAATCAAAAGAATAAAAATAGTGAATGAAAGTCAAACTTGAGAAGGTGTGGTGCCAGGCCAGGTGAAAGCAATTAAGAATTGAGTAAAGAAAGAAATCACAAGGTAAAGTAGTTTTAATGTCTTTAAAGTCTTTAATGCAGACTGCTTGCTTCATTTACCCTTTACCTTGTGATTTCTTTCTTTATTTACTACTTGCATTATTTCTTGTGTGGAGGCCAAGAAGCAAAGTTGCTTTCCCTCCTTGTATGTTTGTTTGTGATCTTTAGGTCACCACTGAGAAAGATTGAACAGCTACTTAGCTCGGCTGGAGCCTGTAGCCAGTACCCGCCCCGGTAGCGCAGTGGTTAGAGCGCCCGGCTAGTAAACGGGATGTCCTGGGTTCGAGTCTCAGTCGGGGCAGTAGTTTTTTCTGTCTTTCTCAGACTAGTGTATTGTGTATCCTCACAAGGTCAGTCTTTAATGCAGACTGCTTGCCTCATAAGAATTGAGGTCAACACGATGAAAAGACAGGATGTTCGAACAACTATTAACAGCAAACAACTTTTGGTTAAATACAGGGCTAGGTTAGAGTGAGTGACATATCAGATTAAATAATTTTGCAGGTAGAGTCTGCATCCGAAAGGTGATCCATCTTGCAGCAAAGTAATTTAAGTGGGGGGCAATTACAGGCGATAGACTTGACAAACGAAAGGGACAGTGAGAAATGGGTCCATTAGCAGACAGAAAGGAAACGGAGGTTATGTAAAGAGCTTTGGAGGGGAAAGTGAGAGAGTTGATTGGCTATTGTACGTTGCTTGCGATCTCCTCCTCTTGGCTCGCGACGGTGCGCAAGCGTTTCGTTGGTGCCAAGATTGAGACAGACGACTGACCGGGTGGGAAGTCGCTTCAGTTAAGTGCTAGTGTATTGTTGTGTATCAGTGCTTTTCAACCGGCGTGCCGGGGAACCCTTGGGTGCCGCGAAGCAGATTAAAGGGTGCAGCAAAGCAGAGTGAATGTCACACAAAAAACCGCAAAAGCGCATGTTGCCATCCTTCGATGGCACTCGCGTGCAGCCAAGCAATAACAGTTTTCTAGGGCTGATAGCCATGTAGCTCGATCTTTGTCAAAAGTCTAGTTAGGGCAAAATTAGCTAGGGATAGATTGCTAGTTTGTAGTAATAAACAATGATGTGTTTTTTGGGTATACACAGTGGCATGTGCATAGGGGGAGCAATATCTTTTTGCTTGAAAAAAAAAAAGCTCTTCAACTTTGGGACATGGGTGACAATGGGTCTGCAAAAAATATCGAAGAGTACCTCGAGCCAAAAAAGGTTGAAAAGATCTGTTATGTATTATTTCCTTGATATTGTTGCTGACTTACTATTGGAAATCATAATCAAAGGAGATGTTAGTTATAGTTAGAGGCATTATTATTATTATTATTATTATTATTATTATTGGCAATGTATAAGTAGTATTAGTTTAATGGACTTGTATGGTTGTTAGTGTTGACGTCAATCTAGGGAGCAGTTAAGCAGAGGCAATCTTACTTGGGTCATACCTAACTTAACGTAAGAGACCAATTCTGATTGAGATTGCTGTATGCATATTAGCTGAATTAAAACGCATCCCTAATCTATATGGTGTCACTGTCTCGTTATTTTCTAGTGTCATTCAAGTTTATTAAGGTGTAAGTCATCTTGACATATTGTGGGTTTAGCCAAATAGAAACCCGTAACAGTGGTATTAGAAGTTAGTGGGAGTGGAACTTACTTACATTAGTATAATTTTGAATTTTTATTGTATGGCGCCCATTTTAAAAACAAAATGGCCACCATGGTGGTTTTGAACAGGTGGCACCCCTTCCTAAAAGTTTCTCATGGGTGTGGACATGAAGTACACGGGAGATTGTGTTATCCTCACAAAGTGCTGTTTTCTTGATAAATGAGCTGCTTACATGCAGGACTAATTTAGCTGAAAATATGGAACAAATAGACAAAGCAAAACGCCAAATCATAAGAGTTAAAACAGGACCTAGTTTATTTCTCTCACTTGGTCAATAATACATAGTTATCTACATAATTAAAACGCAAAGCAACCGCCCGGTTCGTTGGCTGGCTGTGCGCAACACGTTTCAAATATGACTGCTGAGATGCGTGACTGGCTGGCTGACTAGTTGTGCACATGTTTCAAATGTTATTTCATTGTCTATTATAAATTGTGCATTGCAATTTAATTTAAATTTAGTCTAACTTAATTTAATTATCACGATCGAGTCCATGACTGGCCTGATCGTGACTTATTTAATAACTGATGCAAGGAAACTCACTCTACCGTAGATTCTGAAATGATTCACTTACACGTTTGGTAACATATAGTCAATAATACAGCAGAGAAGCTTTATCCTTCACTTTAGTTAACTGCTATCCATTTCTATTCACCTAATGACTTCTTATCTGCCACTTTCCCAACCCCAAAATATTGAACAATTTATGCATCATTATTAACTCCTGGTGCAACAGGGTAGAGCTACTTCCTTGAACAACTTCTTTCATAATACGTAATACAATAAATTCATAATGCAATAAAAAACGTCAATTATGCCACTCCATTTGTTTTCCACTCTCTTCCCTACCCGACTTCTTACTCGATAAGAGTTTTATTTATTTTATGTAAAATCATACTTTTCTGGAATCATGATGCGACTTAGTTCCGTCGTTTCTTGCTCGCTAGGAATTCCAACAGGCGTTACCAGATATACGTTGGTAAATTTAACATACGGGCTGAAAAAAATTACAACATTATTTAAGGATTGAATATACTAGTATTTACGAGTTTTGCACTAGTGCTTTTGCCGAGTATTGTTTTCCTTATGTTGTGTTTTTAGCAAATATAAAATTGTCCATATTTACCTTTCAATAAAACTTTTCAAAAGTGCAAAAGCTGTATCAGATGGACCAACAATAATTATTTGAGCTCGAATTGTGATCTATAAAGTAGGGACAAGAGAGACAGAAATAAAACACTAACTGTGAAAGAAAACTATAAACAAAGGGCACTAGGTTACCTTTTCACGATGCACGAACTCCAAAATAAGCATTTGGGTCTCTAAGGCGAATGAACGTTTTGGCCTGAAGATAATGCTTGGCTGGTACAAGATTTCTCACTAACACGATTTATTTACGTTACATCAGAAATTAAATGAACATTGATCATTGGTCACATGCATCATGTGCGAAAAGTAATCCCGCTCATCTGTAATACTTCGCAAAGACTTGATCGGAATTTAAAATGATATGAAGCAGCATGATGACTAGGACACATTTTTTTCCAGCTTAGCTTATTTACTTCGTACAAATATTTCTTATTCCGTGTTAAATTCTATAAATATTTCGGATGTAAGAGAGAAAACAAATTGCACATCAGATTTAAAATTTAGTAGAAGATCAAGGACCACGCTAGTGGTCCGCTCACCAAGTTCAATAATTGTCATACTTCATTGTGAGAAAGTCATTGTTTAATTCTTGCACTGTTATTGCATGGCCACTAGCTTTTGTATACGCAGCACTTTAACAGAAACCAGAGCTGAGCGTATTTCATGACAATGAGAAATACCTATGCGGCGAAACAGCTTGAAAATTGTTGAAAATGGGCGGTCTTTGTGCCCTGACAAGCAATAGTTGTATTTCAATCAAGTGCATAAACTGTACCAATGTGATGAAAGTACATGAAGATCGTTGATTTCAGCTGACTGCTATATACTGACTACTGTATACTGACTGCTAACTAATTCCGCTCATATAAAATAAACTATGCGACAGATACGGATGAAATTTGGTATTCAACATTCTACTTCAATACGTGCCTTTTATGGTTTGAAGTTTGGGGAGGCATTAACTAAAATGATTGCAATCATTTGTACTACTATTTTTTTGTATGTTGGGAAAACGCCATCGGTGATTAAAATAAGCATTACTCTTTGTTAGTAAACGAGTAACAATGCAAACGGACTGCCAGAAATAATCGGCAACACAACATTGTCGATAAAATGGACGTGCTACTTGTTTATAGTAGGGCGCATGGCTTCGGGCCACTAAGGTCTTAATAAATCCGCAGTCCGCACTACTTATTGTTGATGGTTGAAAAACGGTTTTTTTTATATACGTTTAGTCCTCACTCCATCAAAACTAAAAAAAAATTAATATCTTCGTTCATATTCAATACTTTTCGATCAAACTTGGCCAGATAGTAGATAACTGGACAGTAGCTAAAATAAGATGCCAAACAAAAAAATAAATTACAGAAGTGGTGAAATCAAAAACAAAACCCACAAGGGTGAAAGAACCCGCCAAGTTTCAGCCAATCAAAGTAGTGATTTCAGAGCCACCAAGTTGCTACATTAGTTGCCGAGCTAATCCCACCAACTATTTATTACCTCACACGTTAAATCAAAAACTTGACCGACAGTAGCAATGGTCAGGTTTTTTTTATTTAACCTTTGATTTAATACTCGGTGGGATTAGCTCAGCAACTAATGTAGCAACTTGGTAGCAGCCATTTTGGCTCTGATATCATTACTTTGATTGGCTGAAACTTGGCGAGTTCCTTCACCCTTGTGGGTTTTGTTTTTGATTGACTTTACAGTAGTAGAAAGTGAAGCATGGCCGATTAAAAAGTTTGCTTTGGGAATAAAATGTATTTGCCCAATAAAAGTTATTGTACATTTTTTGTAAAATTATTTTTGTAGTGCGCGTGGCATGAATCACACGATTACCCATTTCTTATTGTCAAATTTTCTACTCTGGTATACTAACATTTTGGTTCAAAAGGGAAGTTAAAAAGTTTTGCATTTGCATGTTATTATTGTACATTTAGAAATAATCTTAAATCATTTGCTTTTGTATGATTGTTTTAACACACACACACACACAACAAAAAAAAACGCAGTCAAATCTGAAAGCAGTCTAGAGATACAAGAGTTAGTACACAAAGCAAAAACACAACTGAAATGCAGAGATGCGCCACAAGAAAGCCACAGACAGTAACGGACGCCACACTACACAGCAAAAAGACCGCTGGAAAGGAGCCTACACGGAGCACCCATGTACGGCAGGAAAGCTGCATTAAAAGAACCCTTCTCTGGAGGCTGGTAGAACTGTTATCAAACCACTGATAACCATGGTAATTATCTAGAATAACAGTTACTACTTTGCAAGCTAGCGACATAATTCACCTACCTATCAATTCCTTTTGTCGTAAAACTTGTGAAAATCGTAACGAAAACGTGCGCAAACGCATATTTATTTTTAAAAAATTATTAAAACACGTTAAACCGTTACTCACAACAAGCTAGAAGGGCCACCATTCAACGCGATGATACCGCACATAGAAAACCTGATTTCGACCAGAACATCAGCAAACGGAAATTACCTTCGTTTGCAACGCGACGCAATAGCTGAAGCAGACGAGAATTTTCTATTTATATTTTATTTTTATGCCAATATTTCTTTACAGTATGAAACATTGTCCGCAGTAGCGCGCTCCGCGCGCACTATTATATACATCGAGAATTTATGTAATCAGAAATAGTATGACGCAAGCATTTGTGAAACAAGAACAAATTATATAATAATGCGCCCCTGTGGACTGCGATTCCGCCCCTAAATATCACCCTCTGCCTGGGACAGAGATAATTTTTGTTTAGGAACGTTCTGGTCGAAATCAGGTTTTCTATGTTGCGGTATCATCGCGTTGAAAGCGGGCGCTTCTAGTTTGTTGTGAGTAGCGTTTTAACGTGTTTTAATAATTTTTTTAAAATAAATAATCGTTTGCGCACGTTTTCGTTGATTTTCGCACGTTTTACGACAAAAGGAATCGATGGGTAGGTGGATTAAGTCGCTTGTTTGCAAAGTAGTAATTCTAGATAATTACCATAATCAGACTGGGGTGTTAGATGTCGATTTTGCTGGACATGTGTTGTTTCCGTAATTCTGGTTGCCACGAACGTTACAAATGTAAATTGTGTTTTTGTCAACGTAGTTTATGCAGTCTTTCTCCAACACGTTTTTAGCCTGCAACCAAAATAACGACATAAAATCATTTCTTTGACAATACAGCTTAAGGAAATTTCTAATTTAAATTTCATTCACAGTGACGTCCCATATTTGTGTTACTTTACTTTTACTTGTGTAACATAGATTCACAAAGAAGGCAATGCATTTTTTTGTATTTACAGTTTTTAAATTTCATATTAGCAGAATGATCCAACGGTGGTACATCCCATTGCTAGACTCGTGGATGACCTTCGAAAAATCTATCAAGATCAAACGTGGCTAAGTTGAAAGCATGAACCTTCGAAAGTAAGATTATTTAAGCATTGCCAACAATTAAAAACGATGTCTGCTGCAAAACAGATTGCAATAAACCAACTACATAATAATAATACAATTTCTGAAGTGGGGAGAAGGAAATATTGCATTTTGAAATTGTAATGGTGGTTGCGCCATTACTCACTCAGCGGGCCTTGCGTGGCTTGTTTGGTTTTACCGGAAGTGGTGACAGGTGCATGATATATGGATGTCATGATTGTAAACTAATTGTTTGTCACAGAAGAATCAACCTGTCTGAAATAAGAATCCGACTACATCTGAGTTATGAAGAAGGCTAAGTCCTTCACATGGCGCTCCGAACAAACTCGCAACTGCCTGGATTGAAAACAAGAGGTAGGCAAAAAGAATTCAAAACGAAAAACTACAGACGAAAATTCGAACATTGACCAGCTCGACGCCACGACCAACCTGCAATCAAACGATCGTTCATAGTATTGCTGGAGCCGTATTATTAACAAAGCAAAAAGAACAAAAACACTGAATGATACCTAAACTAAACATTGACTCGTGTACGATAACATGCTAGTGTTGGTATTCCACGAATATTATGATAATGCAATTTATATAGTTGAAATTTGCGCGCCAATTTGACCATGGCTGATCGCGACAAAGGAAAAGGCAACAACGAGTCACGTGACTCGCCGCATCGGCCATTCTCGCCTCGACGCGATTCAACAAATGAACTGCATGCTGCACCGCCGAACATTCTACATCCACACCAGCAACAATTCAGTGTCGGCAACGAAAACACGCCAGAATTGAAACAAAACTCTAATAATGCTTCGTTTTCAGTTGCATCAGATGACAATATAAAACGACGGGAACTTTGCAGGAATTTTGAAAGCTTAGGTCGGCGCACGCCAACAACCCCACTACAACGAAATAACCTCGCTGCTACGTCTGAAGCTTTATATGTCGAACGATGCATCATAACTCTGCCAGAAACGCCTCAACAAACTGCAACAGGCTTCCGTCCTGATGTAAACAATGCATATAGACAGGATAATATCAACATGCCACAAAACCAAAATACAAATCAGGAAGCTATGGTAGTAAACGAAACTGACAAATCAAATGAGCAGTTAATTTTGTCTTTATGTGAAGAATTACAGCGTAACCGTGAGCAAATGGAGCTACAACGTAAGGAAAATGGAGAATTAAAAATTGCCCTACAGTGTGCTCTTACGAAAATAAATAACAACACCAACAACCCTGTTAATATTAGTTCATGGCCAGAGAATTTTGCCCAAGATTGTCCAAATATTGGTTCTGAAATGTATGTTGGTAATAGTGTTATGCAAGATAATATTGACATGAATGTAACTGAAGCAGCACTAACACGAAGATTACAAAAAACACGAGTATCAGACCATTATGTGCCTATGCAAAATGTTACTGCAAACCAGTCTTTAGCCAGGAGTGTAATTCCTAATAACACATATGTCACACTAGAGGATTGCACACGAAGATACACCACACAGAATACGAGTATTCCAAACCTAGACACTATAGGTGTTGGTAAGTCAAATGATGGGTATAACCAACCTTTAGCTAGGGGTGTGTATGTTAATCAATTCGATACTCTTCATACAACAAATACTGGCCATGAACCTACCCAAAACGCAACTTCATTGCTTGGTGCGAATGTCGAAAATGATTTACAGCAAAGCAAAAATCCCATATCTCTAAGTGAACACACCTACAACTCAGCCTACGACATTCCCCCACAAATGCCGTGTCAGCAGTTTCAATCACTACCCAGATGTGACAGTTTGCGAAATAGTGCGGTTAGTGATACTAATGCTGCGCACGGTCCTACAATTAGACAAGCGCAGGAAACCTTCGACCCCTCAGTGAAAGCACGACTAATGGGCCTACAAAATTACACAGTGCACGACACTACGCAAGAATGTCGAGTACAACGCAATGCTTGCACAATAGGTGCTCCAGCAATCCTCGCTGACGGAAAGACAGAAATTCATCCAACTGGACAGGTCACACTAGATGTCGTCATCGAAAATCGCCACTACAATGTCTCATTTGTTGTTTTTGCAGAACTTTCTGATGACTGTATCTTGGGCACAGACTTCATTAGATCAACGGGAATGGTACTCGACCTTACCAACGAGAAGGCTTATTTTCCAAAACAAATAGGGAAACAGGACAATTTCTTCTCGATTTCTCTACAACCAAGAGATGACAATGAACCAATTCTCAACTCGATGTGGAGAATAGCAACAGCTGATGGAACACAAGAGACTTTTAATGTCCTGAGTGATGAACAATTTGCCGAACTCGATAACCTGATCAACAGGCATAGTGCTGTTTTCCCAGGAAAAGCGGGCCTAACAAATGTGCGCGAACATAAACTAGAATTTCACACGATACCGCAACCCTATGCCACTAGATATGGACGCTCGTCTCCCGAAGCACGTCGTGAACTTACAAAAATGATTAGACAATTAGAGGCAGAGGACAAAATCGAGCCTTGCACTAGCGAATGGGGCGCACCCATGTACCTAAAACCTAAACCCGACGGATCATGGCGAGTAATCTGTGACTATCGCAAATTAAACAAACAAATTAAAGCAGACAAGTATCCCATGCCGCGAATTGAAGAGGTAATGGAATTTTTGCATGGGAAACGTTTCGTGTCAACACTTGACGGACAAAGCGGCTTTCACCAAATACCGCTACACCCCGATTCGCGTGATTTCACTAGTTTCACCTGCCATTTGGGGTCATTTAAATGGAAAGTGGTACCGTTCGGCTTAAAAAACTCGAGTGCCGAGTTCCAGAGGGTAATGTCCATCATACTAGGCCCGCTCATCGGAACAATATGTATGCTCTATATCGACGATATAGTCGTGGCAAGCCGTACATGGCAAGAACATAAAATGCATATAGGTCAGATCTTCGAGAAACTTGAAGAAGCTGGATTTACACTCAAGAAGTCCAAGTGCCATCTTTGTCTGCCCATCATGACAATCCTGGGCTTCACCGTCAGCGCGAATGGTGTACACTTAAAGGATAAACATGTAGACGCTCTTTCGAAATATCCTCGACCCACAAACAAGAAAGACTTACAAAGATACTTAGGTTTGTGTAACTATTTCCGTAAATTTGTGCGTGGATATGCCGATCTAGTCCGACCACTCAATAAACTCGTTAAGACCGAGGCCAAATTTATTTGGACTGACGAACACCACGCATCATTCGAGAAAGCAAAACTGGCGATCCTGACCTCCGAAGCTCTTCAGCTGCCAGACTATGACCTCCCTTTCCAAATTGAATCGGATGCAAGCGATTTGGGTATTGGATCGGTGCTGACCCAAATTACAGACAAGGGTTGTGTTGTTATTGAGTTTTTCAGCCGCTCATTGACTGATGCAGAGCTAAAATATTCAGCATTTGAAAAGGAGGCTCTAGCGGCTGTTGAATCTATCGAAAGGTGGCGACACTTCGTCGAAGGGTCACGCTTTACGCTCGTCACAGACTGCTCAGCTCTAAAATGGGTGCTTACTAATGACAGTGAGAAAGGCCGTACTGCTAGGTGGGCCATCAGGCTTCAACAATACGATTTTGATGTGAAACACCGGGCAGGACGATTGAACACTGTTGCTGATGCACTGTCGCGCGCGCCGGTGCCATTGCTGCGTATTCGCCAGCAACCACGCTTGGAAATATCAAGCAAAGAAGAATTGGCCCAGCTGCAGCAAGCTGACGAGAAGATTCGGCGGATCAGAAAGATTCTAGAACGCCCTCAGCAAGCTGGACATGAACCAAGCAAATTTCTAGTGCATACTGTAAAGAACTATACCCTCAGAAACAACCTTGTTTACTACGTCAACCCCTCCGTAAAACGAAGAGGACGGATCGATGACAACCTTCGTCTTTATGTCCCAGAAAAGCTGATACACACGTTCATCCACCAGCAACATGACTTACCAGGAGCGGGACATCTCGGAGTACACAAGACGCTGGCGAGGATCAGAATGGTAGGCTACTGGCCAGGGGTATTTAGGGATACCAAAGCCTATGTAAAGTCTTGCCATCAATGTCAAACTGCGAAACCATCACAACAGCTGAAACAAGGAAAAATGAACTCGTTCATAGCTTCAGAACCATTCCAAGTGATTGGCATAGACTTCTTGGGGCCACTGCCAACGACGGCTGGAGGGAACCGGTACATACTGGTTTTGATTGACCTTTTCTCTAAGTGGGTCTGGATCGAACCGACAAGACACTGCACTGCGAAAACGGCGGCAAACAAATTCGTCCAACTGGTTGTGCAAGTTCATGGAGCCCCGCTCTATCTTGTGTCGGACAATGGACCGGCGTTTATCGCGGCTCTCTTTACTGAGGTACTCAAGAAATGTGGAACCATACACCGAAAAACCGCTCCATACCATCCACAGGCAAACCCAACAGAGAGGGCAAATCGCACAATCAAAGCCTGCTTGCGTGCCTTCGTGCAGAAGAACAACACCTCATGGGGCCCTTTCCTACCTAACATACAAATGGCACTTCGTCACACTCCCCATGATTCAACCGGTGACACTCCTTACTACATTATACACGGTAGGGATCCTTCAGACGAAGTAAGATTGGTGTGTCTACCACGTGAACAACCTAACCAGACTATTGAGGAATATCTTGAAACGCAGAGAGCAAAGTGGGAAGAAACTAGAGATCTCGTCAGGGCACATCTTGCTGAAGCTGCGAGAATATCTGCACAGAATTACAACCGAACACGCCGTGAAGTGCAAATGACTGTTGGCTCGTTGGTCAAACTTAGAACACACATCATCTCGAACACTGACAAGGGTGTAAATAAAAAACTCTCTGCTGTCTACGAAGCACCTTACAGAGTCGTGGAAAAGAAGGGAGAGGTCACTTTTTTGGTGCGATCATTGGACACGCCGACTGTGGTCAAAGAAGCTGCTGTAGCAGATTTAGAACCATACTACCACCCTTTTACAGAATCTGCTGATGCTGAAGTTTTAGACAGATTACTGCTTGATGATCCTG
The DNA here is from genome assembly GCA_023313725.1 of Lithobius niger. NCBI lineage: Eukaryota > Metazoa > Arthropoda > Chilopoda > Lithobiomorpha > Lithobiidae > Lithobius > Lithobius niger. Next base: position 115,962 of record JAHWFP010050182.1, on the reverse strand, counting down.
AACATTTGGCGAACATTCCGTCGCACACACCTCAGCACAGCATACAACCACAACAGAATGTGCGACCGCCCACACCTCGTTTTGACACGCAAACTAAACTTGTGGACTGTAAACTGGTCAAAGGTTCAAAACTGTGTGCGTACTCGGACACAGAATCAAGTGGAAGTGACGGCTCATACGTTGAAAGCGACTCTGACTGGGAAACTGAAGAGACTTCTGACTCTGGTTCGAGTGTACCCACACCGATGGCAACTAGACCACAACGTACGAGAAGATTACCTATCCGCTACAGGGACGGTATATTAGGCAGAATCACTCACCCACGAAATGGATGCAAAGATGCTTGTTACCGAATATATGACGACCATACAATTGACTATGCTACACTCGAAGTCCATGACCCCCTGCCATTCGCTTCAGTAGCAAATTGGGAATGGACACAGACCCAGGTTAATTAAACTGTTTTGTATACCACTGGGCCTCACAAAACTGTGTAAGGCACTTTTGACAGGTTGGCCTATGGCCTGTAACTTGTTTGTAACTTTGGATAATCAACACCATGTAGCCTGCTATTCATTTGAGTCCAAGATATAACCTACTATTCATTGTTGACTTCTTATCTGTTAGAATTTAAACTGCTAAAATATTTCAATGCATATTAGCCTACAAATATGTTATAAGTTACATTTATCGATTATAGAATAGTATCCTGGTACAGAGGTCGCATTGGTAACTAAGAGGATGTTTTTTTTTGGATTTTGTGAAATTGCAAATGATGCGTGTGAACATTTAATTGGGTGATGTTTTCTCCTAGGCTGTTGTTTTGACGCTCTTGATAGGCTACTATCCCTTGGCAACTCTTTGTGTTTTGGCAGAGTTTTTTGGACTCCACGCAGTACACACATCTGAGGCTGGTTAGTACATAGCTGTTACTGGCGAGAAGAAACTATTTGCCGAGAAAACTAAGCCGCATGCTGTTGTTCTGGTTCTTTCCATCAATGTCTTGTAAGCTTCTTATATGATTGAAACTCACCATTGCTTTAAGGGACTTAGGCCGTGAAATTGATATCTTAACCTTAAATGTTGGATGAAACAAGCCTTTGTGTATATCGAGACTATCATAATTTCAAAACTGGATAATTTTTACCACGTGGCTTACTGTAATCGATTAATATGAATGGATTGTTTTTGTATTCTTTATTGTAAGCAGGATCATTGTAACATTTTGTTTGGAACGGAAATTATTTGTCCGGAGGCCAAACTCTCGGGGTTGGGGAGCCTGTAATGGTGGTTGCGCCATTACTCACTCAGCGGGCCTTGCGTGGCTTGTTTGGTTTTACTGGAAGTGGTGACAGGTGCATGATATATGGATGTCATGATTGTAAACTAATTGTTTGTCACAGAAGAATCAACCTGTCTGAAATAAGAATCCGACTACATCTGAGTTATGAAGAAGGCTAAGTCCTTCACAAAATTACTCTTATCTCTCTACAACATCGAAGATTGGTTCGGAGGCTCTGAAACGCCAATGAACTGAGGGTGGAATGCAACTTAGGCCAACAGATAATTGTGGTGTATGAGGATTGCCTCAGTGCACCAGATTCTGAGCAATGCAATTTATCATCACTCTTCTTGTGTAGATCAGTACACAACCCTGTAATGAATTGATACTACGCACACAGACCAGGGGGTGCATGGTTACTTGATTATATTTGTATATAAGCAGGCAGCATCATAGAATATGTGCTGTCTCTTAACCATCTATTGTTCAGAACCTTGTGTCTGTCATTCTGTGACTAGCTGGCTTAGGCCAAAATTCAGTAAAAGAAGCCTAGACCAAATATATTACAATGGCAACGAGTTGGTGGGCATTTAAATTATTTTAAACCCAGTAAATTTAAACTGACTCCATCAATAGGCCCATCGGCGAATGGGAAAACAGGGAGGTTTTTTTTTCTGTAAAACATTTATCTTTTTCGGGTCCTTAAGACCGGAACTGGATGTGGTGTGAATTTAATGCATACGTGGCAGTTGTCAGTTTAAAATCCCACACCCATCAAGCCGTGCAGTGCTTCTTCAACATCATCAGCCAAGATGGACAGGGAGTAGGCGTGACCGGGATAAAAGGACGCAGGAAAAGTAATGTGTTCACGTTACGTGAGGTATTTGGTGAAAAAAGTGTTCAAGCATTGCCATTTTGGGAAAAGTGCTTCAAAGTCCTAGCATTCCTTCACAGGGAACGTGGAGCATGGGCGAGCTTGTCTACATTTAAGGTATAAGGTTTAAAAGGTGACTTTATAGAGTCACTTTTCAGTGATATTTGTGAATACTTCCTTTCATGTTGTAAAAATATGTTAAAAAAAATAAAAGCATTAAACTTAAAACGTAAAAATAAGGTTTTAAAGGATCACATACTGTTTACCATTGTTAAACGTTAAAATTGTTTAAAACGTTTAAAAGTGAAAAAATGTAGTGTGAAGGAGTTCACATTTTGAGTGACACTAGTTAAAAGCTTTACAATTTTTTTTATTTAATTAATCACAGAATTAAAAGAATAAACCAGAACTTGCAGGTTTACAAGCTCTGAAATGCTTGTAAAATGTTGGCCATCTAGTGGTTGAGGTATGTTAAGGTTATCATGGTAAAAAGTGATCAACTATTAGTTTAAATATCGCTTGGCTAAGTGACTGGTCGAAGTATGATCCATGTAATGTTTTATTGCACATTATTGTGACTAAAACAGTAATGCAGATTTTAATGCCAGTCAAATTTTTGTGACAGAGTTTCCCATTTATGAATTGGACGTAGAAAGCAGGCGCTGCCAGAACCTGGATTAGTATTATTGGTAGTATTTTTAAATGGAGCTAACAACTTCAATTAAGAGTAACCTTATCTAGTTACTGTAAAAACCTCAGCTAGTGTAATTGCTGTAATTTTCCGTCTTTGAAATTTAACTTAAAAACTTAGTTTAACTGTTTTAATCTTTTGTTCCTCTGTTTGCTGCTAATGAGCAGCGAGGAAGAAGAAGAAGTTGACGCTAATTTAAAGATGCAGCAAGAAAGTCAAGTCAAAATGGCAGGAAAGTTTGAACACGACCTAAGCGAAAACTTTAGAATCCTCTAGTTCTGAAACTATTAGTTTATTGGTAAGTGACTAAGTTGTAGGCGAGTGCATTGATGCAACAGTCAGAATGCCTCCAACGTAACAACACTAAGCAGCTTTGTGAGTTCGATGCTGCTATTGCAACGAGACAAGTATATTTTGAGCGTGTATTTTTTAAACTTTTCTGCTTACGACGTTCCTGCTGATAAACAAGTGGCTATTTTTCTAACTAGTTTTGGTGCAAAACCGTATGGCTTGCTCTGGAATTTATGTGCTCCTAACCCACCTTCAGGAAAGAAAAGTCTTTGGATGAGCTTTGCTTTTAACAAATCTCTGCCCAACACCAAACTATCTCCGTGAATGTATCACAAGCACGAGCAAGCTGCAGGCGAATCAAGTTCTTGCTATAATACAGAGCTAAATCGTTTAACGTTGCACTGTATAAATATGGTGCTACGTATGGGACTAAACTACAAACCATGCTAAGGGACAGATTTGTTGCATTTTGAAACCCTGTCAGCAAAAGATCCCAGTACTTCAATTTTTGATAATTATTTGTACGTTTGCTCTAGCTCAGGAAAAGAGAGCAGAATGTGACAAAGTGTCAGGGGTCTGTTGCTTATTTAGTAACAACAAAGTCCATTTTTAGTAAAAAAAAAACAAGCAAAATAATGCTAAATGCTTTTGTTGCAAATATCCTAATCACGTGAAAGCCACCTGCAGGTATAAAAAGCATAAATGATCATCCTGTGGGAGTGTGGGACACCTTGACCTAACCGCATCTGTAGGTTTAGCAAACCTGAAAGGAACAGCGCAGCATCCATATCTCATGAACCTAAACCGATACAGGTGGCTAGCAAAAGAAACTTTCTTATTCTAAGAAAAAAGCACATTTTGAACGTTAACACATTTTGCATTAAGCAAAGGTTTGTCCTGATCATCAAAATAATATTCTGCCTTCATCTAACTGGAAAGAAGATATTTATATTTCCTACAAATTTTCATTTTACCATGCACGGTTTAAACTTGGTAGGGGACTATTCATGCAACTTTAACTGAACAACGAAATACGACATGACCGTTACTATTCCCCTACAAAAAAAATCTATTTACAAAAAACAAAAAAGTCTCTATTTGGAAAATAAACACAATTAACCGTGACACATGGCTGTGTCGAAGCAAAAGTGGGACATTACTTAGTGACAGTGATGAAAAAACCAGCAAGAAGCTGAAACATTTTAAACTACTGTACTTGCGAGTTAAGCACATCACCAGTTTTGTAATAAAACTATGAGATGATCTTTGTTTTTGGAGACACCTGAAACTGGGAAAGAAAATTTTAAGTTGGAAGAATTTTGAGTCAGTTGTTTCTGGTTTATGCGTTGTTACTCAGGACAAAGTTGTTGTTTGGGTCGGGTAGAAGAATGACAGTGGTTGTACGCAATGAGAAGATGCCCTCGGATACAATTTCAAATCAATGAAATGTGTGTAAGGAAACCATTCAATAACCAGTAAAAAA
>JAHWFP010050182.1:54502-111331 GCA_023313725.1 Lithobius niger | reverse complement strand
TTCCTTAACCGAATTTTTATCATTCTGAAAATGTAGGCCTGAACTTAAGTCCTTACTTTAGCAACCTGATCGAGTGAGGTTGTGGTTAATGTGGGAGCGTTTGTTTTAGCTACACTGTTGACCCTGTTGATACCCAACGGTTTGCCCCTCTCCCACTTAATTAGCTCCCTTTTACGTTCCGTGGAAACAGCATCTCTAATGCTCATCGCTGTGCTTTTGATCGGCGACGCCGGCGTTACATTTGAGCCGTTAAGTAAAGACAATGTTTGTGTAAACAATACTTCTTAAGAACAATAATCTTCGGCCGAAGCATGTATTACTCTTGTAGTTTGTTGATAACACATTGTAACAACGTTTTCTCTTACGTCTCTTACACGCTCACCACTGTTAGCCAGTAACAATGATACAGAGTTGTTATCCAGATTGTTATACTCTCAGGGACGATTTACTGCTTTAAGCAGGTTGTTTTAATTGTTGCCAACTGCATAACGACGTTCGGACCTCACTGTTACGTACCTCCTTACTCCTGTTCTCTCTCACGTTACTTAGTATCTCTTCTCCCTCAGGTCCTTGATGAGAGGAAACGTGTGTGTGTTTTTCTCTTCAGGAAAACAATATGGCTGCCCAGTTTAGGCCTATGTTTTAGCCAACTGGAATTTGGCTTCAGAGGCCAAAGACTTTCCACGAAAGTAGAGACGACGACGTGGATTCTTCCAACAGTTTTTCTAGTTTTCCCTGGGTGAGCAACTCCGTTATGTAAGACGAAGGCGAATACTTGCACAGTCTTCCTACGCTAATCTATGCTGACAAGTGAAGAGATAGGCGAGGGACAGTACTACATCAGCCGGGACCAACGTCGTACCACCAAAGGAGGAAATAAACAAGGAGTGTTGGACCACCAATAAATGGTATAAGTTTATTTCTTATTTACCGTTGCCCTACCACGGATCTACAAACCTCGACGCCTTTATGGCGATTGGGCTCGTGGGGGTCAAGAAGCTTTTCTACATTATCACCATCCGTGGATCTTACGCTCTGCCCCCATACGCAACGTACGTCGGTAAGACCAGCGACAAACAACATCTACGTCACGTGTCCCCGACAGTTAATGACCAAACATATTGTTTTCTAACAATTTTAATATGAAAAACTGATATTCTATAAGTGACCTGTGGTAATGTGACTAATGTCGTACTTAATTTATTCTTTGTTTCTATACTGATCGCCATATCATAATACTTTCCCATTCAGCTGAAGGGCAACCTTGGCCAAATCAAATCCTAGTTTTCAAAATAAACCTAAATACTGTGCATAACTCCCCCCCCCCACCCACCCCAAATACGACTATTACCATTTTCAGAGATCTCATTAAATTGCCAGAATCCTATGCAACCCCAGTTCAGAATGGCTACACAAGGAACTGACACTCCGAACTTTAGTAGAACATTAATAAAAAACGAATACTGTCTATGATCAGTCATCTGCATCCATAGGATCAAACTCACGAAAACTAGAAGGAGATTTAATACCTTAGTTTCCAGAACATGTTTCTTGGACAAAAGCGTGAGCATAAAGTTTCTCTGGCTGCTACAACATCTGTCGGATGGCAAGTTGTGAGAACCGATATTGGAAAATCCCACGATGATCTTTCTGTATGGCACTGGCAGGAATTCTTGGGCAACAGTCAGAATAGTTTTGTACTTAGACTGTTAAGAAATATATATATATATATTTAAGAAACATACTATCCATACTTCTGTCTGACATTAAACTATGTAATACAAGTACGAATTCAAGCCTTCATAATTAATTGTGCAGTAATTAATTTAAACAATGTGCGCAAAAGATTAGAACAAGATTTGTTATCTCTATTAAGGTTCTACAGAACTCATAAAGGTGATTAAAAAATATTGAAAAATATTTACCGTGATGGCGTTGTCATAAACTCGCACATACAGACAACTTTTACGTCCAAGGCGCAAAATTTCCTGAAACACGTAATGCCCAAATATAGCTCACTCATTGTAGGTGCTCTAAGTTCTGCTTCAGTGATATGTCACACTTTTTATCACAATGACTTTTGATTGTAATTTTTTCTTATGTTGCTGGAGCTAAGAAACAATTAAATTGTTGTGACACGTCAAACAAAATAGAATAAAATGCTGGATAAAATGCTCACAATCCATTCAGCGGTCTAGCTAAAGATAATGTGGCCCTTCGAACATATATCTCTTTTATGTATAAATACTTTTACAGCTTCCAGCTGCGAGAATTAGTGTATGTGGGAAAGTTATAGAAGTTATTTCTCCTCTTCTTATCAGAGGTGAAGGTTGTGCAATTGGCCACTTATTTTCTTTATTACAAAAGGACGTTTAGACGAATGACGTTCAGAAGTTCATTACTATACATGGAAACTCTTTTTCTCTTTAGGCGATTAGTTTCAAATCGCATCAGGTCGGGACTTAGATGCAACTTAGATGCACATAGGGTTATGTGGGTCTGGATTCGGCCGAAATTCTATGCCTTTTCTGAACATGGGAACACGGAATTCGAAATACATCACCATGCTAATTCGTCACTAGCACCTTTCGAGGCAATGGCTAATGCTGTAGCATTGGATTTATTTGATTTAATTTCAATTACAACAGTACATCAAGCATAAATTCAACTTAAGACTTAGAAGATGTATTGAGGACGCTGAAGGTACAATCAGTTTTACCAGAAGTGATATGAAAGGGAGTGTCCATGATAATATTACGACAGGTTCCATCTCTCGTTCATGGTTGCAACTCCATGCGGTCAAATTTGGAACGGCTGATCGTAACTATTTTTTCGGAAAACACACGTTACAAATACGCTATATAAGTTTTCACCTAATAGATAGATGCGGAAAAATATCACTTCGGTAACGATTAAGCTAGGCATGTGGCTCCTCCATTTGCAACAGCGTTCCACAAGTTTGAAGCGGAGAAGTAGATGGCTACTGCAAGCCAAGGCTGATTGAATCCTTAGCTACTGCAAGCCAAGGCAAAATCGCGTGTTTTGGCTCCCGACTTAACGCCACTTTACTTGCATGCGGAAAACTGCTTTTTAGTGCTGCTCTGGTAAAATGATATTCTAGCAATGTTGAATCAACTGGCCTGTATTGGAGAAACGAAATCAACAGTTTCTTTCCCAGATGACCTTGTGACATTAGATGGAACATGAAACAATAGTTACAACGTGGACACTCCCAAATCCTACAGACGTCTATACGTATTTACTCACTCCTGGTTTTACGAATTATCACACTACGTACAGCTTGGTTTGACTGGATCAGCACTTTAGCAATAACCATCATCTTGTGTACATATTCAATTCGTGTGCAACAAAATGATGGCACACAGTCCTTTGGTCTTTATACGTTAAGCCGAGTGTAGCCTTCTAAGCTTTCTATTGTGAGTAGTACAAGATAGCAATTTTTACGTATCCTTAGTAAGGGTCATGAAGTGAGTGCTACAAGGCAGTAAATTTCACTTTATTCAGCATGAGACACACAGCCAAAGAATGCTTCAACCCAGTTAAAGGTGCCAGTTCACCATTTTGATAGCGTTGCCCATATTCTGAACACAGCATCCGCATTCCAGATTCTCCTTCATCCAAAAGATGGGTCACGTGATCTCGTTTTAGTTATGAAAATTCGCGGCACTGTAGCAAAGTGTCGTTTCTTTTTCAAATTTACCGCTATTTTCTTTATATCGATCGAAGATTCTAAGGTGCTGCATATAGGAGTTAAAAAGAAGCCAAAGAGTACTACTACAAGGCAGCAAATTTCATGTTTACTCAGCATATGCCATGAAGTCAAAGAGTGCTACAAGGCAGCCAATGTTTCGCTTACTCAACATAGGGCCATGAAGACAAAGGGTGATAAAAGGCAGACAATTTCACGTTTACTCAGCATAGCCATGAAGCCAAGTACAACGCAGCATCGTGAGTACATATACTTCTGATGTTGCCAATATTACTGCTGAAAACCTCCTGATCATTTGATACTCTTTCTTCACTCTTTTCATTTGTAACCAACACATTGAAATAAAAAATCGACTACAAACGCGATTCAGCAACAGCATCGGTTGTTACGTCTATAAACCAACGGATTTTCTAACTGAGTTATAATTACATGAGAACCAGACCATATTTGAATGCGTGTTGTAATACAAAAATTAGCCACGTAGGGCGCTACAGCTGTCATCCTCTGTCACAGAGCCAGCACTCTTTGTTCCTAACAGAACTCTTTTTAAGTTCCTGGCAAGAATTTAGGTCAACTTTCTGTTCATCATTGACATGCTTTCGGAGCACGTAAAACAAATCAACTTTAGATGTCCGTCAGCTGAAAACTGAAAATATATCTCGTGTTGCCATTAATGACTTTTGTTGCGCAGCCAGCAGGCTTCTCCTAACGGTTGATGCATATTATCTTGTGGAAATGGTGAGAATAACTGCCAGCTTACGGCCAGTGGTCTGCGTGTTGTTGATGATTCTACTCTTGATTGTAACTAACTGGCAGACAAATCTTGGGGTGACCCTGCGAAATGGTAGTATTGGAGTTCTTTCCTTTGTGCAATACTGCGTGGCTACAATGGTTACAGGAAAGTTTTTGAGTTACTCACGTCCCAATATCAATGCTTCAACGTCATTGGATTGCATTATGTAAAACAAAAGACATTAGTCCTTGAAGGCAAAGAAAGAGCATATCTTCCAACGTGCCTACGGATATTGCTCTCTCCTTGGATAGCCCAAGTTACCGTGCGTTTACTCAGTGATCTCGCCAGCTGGAAGCAAGAAGCAAGTGTGTACGTGCGACATGGTGAAAGTAGTATGGTTACTAGCAGAACTACCTGATCGTTAGATAAATGAACTAGTATTTATACTGTATTATAATTTAAAGCTGTTTCATGGAGACCTGTATACGTCAAGGAAAAGATGACAGCATTGTGTCCTATCTATTTACCACCATGCTGACCAATTGGTTAGCTCTATACCGCCCCAAAATGCTCATTTGCAATGCTCAGGATTCATTTTAATTTTTTTTCATTTAGGGTGAGAACGACTTGGAAAAATCGTACGTCTTTATTGCCGAGGTCTCCAACTTTAACATTCGAGTTTTATTATTATTGATAGGCCTATTGTAATTAGTGTATTACTAAAACTTTCTTAATGTTATAATATATTTTTTTGTTATTGTGTAAACCAAAAAATTTACCTTAATGGCTCATTTTAAAATAGAAGTTTTAGCCATTAAAGCCACACCTTCAGATTAAATATAGCCAAGCACTTTCATGTAATACAGCATCATCAGGACTATAAGGGAAAAACAAAACCAAATAAACATCTTTTCAAGCAATAAAGTATAAACATTAAACACTCTCTGCCACATTCTGTATAATACCAATATTGCAAACAATCAACTCCCACTATTTATCGTCAAGTGAAAAACATTAACTGGCAAAATTCAAACAAGTGCTTTCTCACTACCTCAACAACAATGGCTCGTTCTGGTAGGAACCAACCAAACTAACAAGGATCAATGGCTGGCCAAGTGGTGCCCAGTCAGCCCAGTGGGAGCTCAGTCAGTAAGACGTGACGATCGACCCGTAAAGATCAGTGGTTGAGTGCGAAATTTGAATCTCACCTAACTGTTTTTCTCCAAACCAGCACGTAGCCAGCAAATTTTCTCCGTTTTTGCGTTGTTGCTTCTGAAAATGGCGTATGGAGTTAGGAGTTTTCTTCGAAAATTTATGAGACTAGTTTTTTTTGTGCCTTCTAGGTGGTTTTTTGCGTCAACCTCAACCTTGATTCAAAAATATTTGTTTACAACCACTGTAGTCGCAGATTACCAGCATTCAACAAAGGCAAACTAACACCAAAAGCAGAATAAAGAATAAATGAAAACCCAGTTACCACTACAGTTGCCAACATTTTCCATACCTATATTTCCATTCATAACCAGGCAACACGGGTCTTAATGCTCAAACCTTCACAAATTTTCATTTACCAAAAACTGTAGACATTTTTAACACTACTAACCCCTCCCCAGTCAATGTTCTGGTCCATTTCCCAAGCATGCCTAGCAGTAGAATTTTATTGCGTCGTCCCTTTGCTTACATCACCCTTACGTTCAGGAATACTTTTTTTTAGCCTTCTACTGGTTTCTCCTAAATAAAATCTAAACAACTTTTGCCTTGCCTATGCCTTTAAATATCTCACCAAGTTTCTTACCAACCTAACCACCCATAGGCAACTTAATGAACATATTTTCCTTACCTGCTACGTTTTCTTATTTTCTTTCAGCCACCTTTCGACCTGAACCTAGCCACAACTTTTAGCAATATTCCAAACTAGACGATGCCCGTGCTATGCATGGGGCCTGTCATGAATTAAGTTTACAGACACACTTTCCCCGGCACACTTTCCCGACACTTTTCCCGACGTTTTTCGTGCCCGTGCCTCGAACATCTTATTGTGAGCCGTATGTGAGTTGATCGACCGCTCCCTCCCGGCTGCACTTGCCATGCTGGTAGAATGGAAGAGTCCACTTGCAATGCGGGCGTAAGGAGGGGGAAGTGATTGTTCGGCCATTTTTTTCTTAACTGCTCAGCCGGATCCAGCATTATTTTAAGGATTACAGATTCAGTATTTTTGAAACTTTCAGCATCTGAGCAAGCATTTTCCCATCTGTTAAATAGGCCCTTTACCACGCTTTTCGTAACATGAAAACGATGACGCAAAGTACTATTGGAATATTGTTAAAAGTAGTGACAATAAGTAGGTTCAGGTTGAAAGGTGCTGAAAGATTAAAAACCGTGGGAGAATATGGAAGATAGGTTCACTAAGATGCCTATTGATTGATGAGATATTTAAAGGCCTGGCTAAAGTTGTTTATCACCATAAGCAAAATTTTAAAGTATATTTACCGAAGAACACTTGAAAATAAGATGACAAGTGGCCTTGTTTAACAGGTAAAGTGCAAAGATTGCAGTAGTTTTTATTTAGGAGAAACCAGTAGAAGGTTTAAAAAACGTATTTCTGAACATAAAGGAGACGTAAGCAAAGGGACGATGAAACAGAATGTTATTGCTAGACAGTAGACATGCTCGGTAAACATCGACTGGGGAAGGGTTAGTGTTGTTAAAAATGTCAACGGTTTTTCGAAAAGGAAAATTTGTGAAGGTTTTTGCACATTAAGGCCTGTGCTGGCCAGGTTATGAATGGCAACTATACAGGTATTTGGAAAATGTAGCTGTCTTTTCATTATTCTTTATTCTGCTAGTTCATTCTTTATTCTTTTAGTTCATTCATTGCCTTATTCATAGATAGTAACACTTGGCCTGTCATTGATTCTTGTTGGTTTTGGTGGTTTCCTATTAGAGGGGAGTCATCGGTGTTGAGGTAGTGGGAAAGGACTTGTTTGAATTTTGGCATTAATGTTGTGCACTTGACATGATAAACAGCGTTCGTTCATTGTTTACAATAGTGATATGAATACAAAATGTGGGAGTGTGTATATACTTTAATGCTTGGAGAAGATAGGTATTTGGATTTGTTTTTTCCTTTTAGCCTTGATGCCTTGTTAGATGAAAGCGCTAGGCGATAGTATTAAAGCTGAAGGTGTCTTAATGAATAAAACTTCTTTTATGTTTAACTTCAAGACGTCATACACATGTAATGACTCCTTTTCTTCTCATATTGTTAAGTAAAGTTGTACTGTTTTAAATTTTAGTTACATAAATTTTAAAACATGTCGCACACATGTTATATCACACTTCGATCCATTTTGTTTCACTGGCGTACGATGAAAATTGAATAAAATTATTATTATCATACTACATTTATACATATGTGGTAATCCAAAAGTATTCTTAGTTCTGTGTAAAAATGTATCCCTGTGTGCCCTTTAGGTAACAACGTACGACACATACAAGTTCTACGAAATTTGTGCACTCCCACTACAATAAAATTATGATTGTTAAAAAAAATTACTATTATTAATAAACGCACACAAACAAACAAAATAGAACACATGGGGACTTTTTCTTAACGAAACTTACTTTCAGAAAATGTCTAGAATATGAACCGAAAATTGGATTTAAAAGAAAATGTATAATTCGGGAATGGTCTTCTCTACGGTGCAGTCCAAAATAAATATGTTCATCTACATTAAAATGTGATCGAATGAATTCAATTTCTTCTTCCTGCCCGATGACTGCTACCCCAGCAACTTGACCAAGACATTCAAATATGAAGGCCTGAAGTTCCACACCATCCTACATAGAAAGGAAATCATGTCTTATTGAAATCTCAAACCCCCAATAAATGCAACAATACGTTACTTTTTTTTTTTTTTAAATAATAGGACAGCTTAATTTTTTTCTCCCGTGGACTCGGTGGAGCCTCTAGGTTGCGAATTAACCCAAGATTGAACTATGCTGTTGCATTGGAGAAATGAAGCACAGTATTACATGGAAACTTCTATATCAGTAATGGTATGATGCATGAAAAATGTTTTAAATCACTTATGATTTTTTTATTAGTTTGTAATGTAATACAGTGTCCGTGATACTTGTTGTAGCTTAAACATTGTTATTTTATGATAGCCATACGGACTTAGAAAAGTAATCTAATGAATTGTTAACCTAGTTAATGGTTGATGTGGTAACCTATTTCACTGCAATTATGTTATAAGCGGAGGTTCCTAAGAAAAAAAAACAATGCTTGTTTCATTGAGTTGCTTTGGCATACACATAAAAGACTAACATTGCAGGACCTGCACCTGCTTAATTTTAGTTTTTATTGCCTAACCGAAATATACATTACGTATTTTTTATAGCGTTTTACTGCTTTTGAGCTTTATTTCCCTAGAAACTTGAACGTTGACTTCGCATGCGCAGGGTTGGGCTGGCTATATATACTCGGCGCAGCCGGTCCGATGGCATTATTTCTCCTCACCCAGCACCTAGACAATGGAGGGGAGGCCTGGGTGGGAGTTAAGGTAATGTATATTTTCGGTTAGGCAATAAAAACTAAAATTAAGCAGGTGCAGGCCCTGTAATTTTAGCCTATTTATAGACGACGAAAATATAAATTACATATTTTTTATAGCGGACTTTGTAACCCGGAGGAGGGCTAGGTTCGCTGTCCTCTCGCGTACAAGCCGGCATTCCCGGGAACTAGTCCCTGGCAAAGATAACCCTGAGTCTTGAACCAATTTCACTAATAACTGAAACGATACGCTGGCTGAGGAGCGATCCGCAGTTTCGGAAGATAATATCTTAAGTGAGGTTAGGCAGTGCGGTAATGTATCATAATCTAGTAAAGATTAAAGAAGCAGGAGAAGACACCGCAGTAGAGGTCTTAACACCTTGGGGTACAAGATAGGAAATCAGAAATAAATACTGAAAACGCCTACCTTGCTGGGAAGATGATGTTCGCATGTGAGACGGACAGGCGGATGGTGTTGCAGTAGGTACTGAAGAATGAGTGTCGTCGGACGGGAACTGAAGGCACGAGAAGCGTGAATCAGGAATCATTGTGGATAGCGTTCGTGGGTATCGGATGTAAGAAGCGGACTGTGTCCGTGAAGTAAATCGTGGTAATCACAGAAGGGTAAAGTACACTTATTGAAGACAGAGCAGAATTAAGACGTTATAACAATATCGAGGATGGAGAAGTGATGGTTGGCAAAAACCAAGTAATTCAGAGAGCGGAGGCACATCTTTTCTCCTATTTTTGAAGACAGAATCTTGAGTAGAAAGGCGAGGATCGTGTTTGCACTGTCCCCACGTGGGAGGCGGATGAAGCGGGACCTTCACCAAAAATCCGAAATAGGAGTTTTGAAGAGACACTGGGATAGAGTTTTTAAGGAAGGACACGAAATCCTAAAGCAACACCTGAAGCCTTGCCTCAGCACGGGGAGCATGGCATCACGTCCTTGGAGGATGATGAAGTTCCGGTGATACCTGGGTACACAGGGACACAGTTTGAAGCGTTATCGTATTGCCATACTGAATACGAAGTGATTCTTTGGAATTGATTTGTAGCAACCGCATCCTTCCAAAGCGAAACAGGAGAGGCGGAGGCCGTTGGTGGAGGATCGTCATCCGGTGTGTGATAACCAAAGGTCATGGATGAGGGATCTCAAAGTGGAGATGGCAACGGAGAGGGAGCCTCTTGGTGAAGTTTGGCTACGGAGGGTGAAGAGGATGCATCCGCAGGAGGAGGACATGATGGCGGCTGAATTGTAGTTGAGGATGGAGCAAGCCGAAGGCGGCGAGTGTGGGAACGAGCGCAGTAATAGGCCCTCCAAGGAGGGGAGGTAGGAATCGGAGAAACTCAGGCGTTACGTGCACGAAACAAAGCATAATTTATGCGAAGGGAACGGTAACGCTGGTTGATGAGCTCAAGTTCATTAGAGTAGGCTTCGTTCGTAGCACCGAGAAGATCGTTTTCCGATTGTAGAGCCTCTGCGGACGCAGCTGCCTCTTGTAGAGCTGACATGGCAGATTGAGCGGAGCGATGAGTATTAAGTTTCGTTACGAACCCATCTAGGTATTCGAACAGGAATTTCAGGTTCCACCGGACGATCCACCGGATGGGGTCACCCTTAGTGTAGACTGGGGACACCCGGACGGAGGCACACACTGGTGAAAGAACGCCAAACTGAGGGAGTCACCTTGAGTGTAGACTAGGGACACCCAGTCAAATGAGACGCCAGTGAAGTAACTGGAAGAGGAGACGAGACCAACTGTGTGAAAGTGGTAAGTTGACTTATTCCATGTTAAAACGATAGTAGGCAAGCTCTCCGGGGTTCAGTGAGGTATTTCCCACCGCCTGAATGACAAATTCAGCATAATTACTGAAGTAAGTATTTGCAGGTAGTAAGAAACGATAATTTTAAAGGGTAAAATAAGTTTTTACTAATCTAAATACTTCAGTAAGAACCCGCCCGCCTCCCCACATTCACTGAACAGGAGAGTTCAAAATGTGATAATGGGACCAAACGAGATGGCGGCCTCCCAGTGAGGAGTAGCAGCGCCCCTGGCGGGAGAGGAGAGAAAGTTTGGATTCAAACTAAAAAAGGGAGTTTTTTAGTTGATAAATGAGCAGTGATAGCGTGAAATGATGATTTTAAGCCAAGGTGTTCTTGCTCCCTGGCTGAAAGATGCAAGCCTCTCGTTATGGCCATTCGAAGCACTGGCATTGTAGGGAACGGAGTTGGTCGTGAAGGGGACGGCACATCTGCTGGAGAGAATGTTTGAAAAGTCTTAAGAGGGGATGTGGATGGAACACGAGTTGGAGTGGATAAGGATGTCACTGGTCATTGTGTCTTGGAAGATGGCTGCAATTTTGGAGTCGAGGATGGTGTCCTAGCGGGAACGAGACGTTAGCATGCGACTTTGATTTTGACTGATGTCTTAACTCCTGATGCTCCTGCTATTGCGGAAATCGCCTCTGTATCTGGAAGACCAGGCCTTTTTAGAGGATGAACGGTAAGCAGCGGATGTGACGCAGGACGTTTGGTGGCTTTCTTTGGTAATGAAGGATTGGTTAAACTTGGAGCTTGGATTTATGATTGGGAAAGGGCCGGTAGTTCTTCTCGTTTCCAGGCTGCACGTTGCATTCTTTGCCGGGATTGAAGCTGATTCTTTCGAATGAGTGTCCATCGGCTCGGCGAAATGGAAATACAGATACTGCAGTTACGTTCAAGTCCGTCACACTGTCTGTGCCGCTGACAGCAAGGATGCGGATCAAAATGGAACGCAGTGGAGTTCTCGGAAAAACCCAAGCAATTACATGCCTTGGGTAAAGGCACATTGGCTTCCTTCGTGATCGGTGTTTCATGTTCGGTGTTACTTCAACATTAGGCAGAGGATCTTCTGACGAAGAGGAGTCGGACATCTGAACGGCAAGCAGGACACAGAAAATACCGTTAGACACGCAACGTTTTGAATAGCGAGGAGGACGACAGTAGTGGCGTCTGGTGGTGGAACGTGATACCACAGCATGACCAGTGGATGCAGCGCTGTAGTGTGGATTGGAGTGTGGATGGGATGCAGGATGATGTAGGGGACGTGATACTACAGCATCACTTTCCCTCCTCTCCCCCCCCCTTTTTTGTGCATCGTTCAAGAGTGTGAACAGTTTGCAGGAAGGGTGGAAAACTACTAGTTGGTTAGGAAGGAGGATAAGGACCTAGACCTGTTAGATGTGCTTCATACTTAAAGTTCGGATGAAAAAGAGTGGAGGATTGATCCATATAAGGCAGCAGAGGACGAAGATTGAGGCGGAAGACCAATGGAAAGCTAGTGTTCCCATAAAAGGATGCTGGTAGTTTGGAGAGGCTGAGAAAGGAACGGATTGGCCTAGGTTAAGGACCAAGGTCGAGCTGGAGAACTTCATAGCAAGAGTGATCGTGTTAGGATGAAGTCGTACGAGGAGGGACGAAGCGTGTCAGAGATGAGACGCATGTAGTGCATAGAAGGATAAGGACCCAAGATTGATGAAATTGTTGTGTTCTGGTCCGTAGGCGGACTGAGTTTGTTCTCATTTGTTGTGTATCCTTTGTATAATATTATCATTATGATGATTTGAGTTGTTTTTTTTTATTTTATTATTATTGAGAACAAAAGAAACTGGAACGGAGCAAGCTATGCATCTGTGCAGGAGATACTGCGGGAGTGAGTGTGGGTGATAGTACAGGATGCACAGATGTATGTTATTCCTAAGCATGGCTCGAAATGAGCGGTATCGCATCGCAGTTTGCACCACAATTTTAGACATTAGCGATACAAAGTCGAAATTTGCGTAGCAGTTTAGCGACGCAAGATCATGGTGAAAGAAACTTAAGTTAAAAAATCCTTTTGTAGTACGCCTAGCCCATTTATTATAGAACAATCATCGTGTTCCGTAAAAATCTTAATTCCAATCCCTACTTCAGGGATAGGTTATTTCATATTTGTGTACAACGAGCAAAGAATGAATTTGAACGATGTGCGGTCGTTATTTAGGTATTAAAAAAAAATTATGCAATTTATACGTCACACAATCGCATGCTCTTGTTCTAGTTGAACCATCAGTTAAAACGAAAACGCTCTTTTACCTGTCAAGAAAAATTTATATGTTTCATGAAAACTGCTAACCATTATTTTGCGATTGCTACGCAAATTTTTATTTTGCATCGCAATTATGCTACACAGTTTTTCCTGGACATTTCGAGCCCTGCTAAGCGTTCCGTTGGCATTAATGGCAATGCAGTAATTCCCGGAACTGAAATTTTGCGAGAACGAAGAACGGGAGGAGACATCGAGAGGGATAAAAAGACCGGAGACAGTCGACCTAAGACAGTGTAATGGATGTCGAAGTTAAGCGAGGACGGTGATTCATCATAAAACAGGTCCATGACCATGAGGACAGGCGAAGGAGGAGGAACGGGATCGTGTCCCAACGCACCATAGTGAGAGGTGAACGTGTAGGCGAAGTGGTGGGAATGCAAACAGGTCGCCGAAAAGTTGGGAACGGAACTGGCAGACGGAGTATGGCGGTTGAAAGGTGGGCGAGAGCTTATCTGAGGAGCCCAGAGGAATAGCAGTAGCAGGTGATGGTAAAGATGGAACGGACGGGAATGCATACGTCCGTAAACCTCAGGGCCACTAGGTGAGGAGGATGATTGACTGGAGGAAGGTGCTTGCAAATATAAGGGCTGCGTCCCGTGACAGATCGACCCCTACGAAAGGCACCCCTGGTTGCTTCCTATGGAAAGGAGGACGGCAGTGCTGGGAAGATAGTGGATGGCTGATTGAGTGGCTGTCTGACTGTTTAGGACCGTTGGATAGGAGCGCGTCCTGACCGACGATGTGGCACCTTTGAAGGCGGATGTGTCCTAGTCCTAGGAGAGGATGGATTGGCGCTCCGTCCGGCTGTTCCAAGAGCGGAGCTTCAACCGGAAGATCCTTGGAAGTAGAAAGCATGCTTGAAGAAGTTATACCGTGGATGGAGGATGAGAAGGACGCGTCTGATGGGAGGCCAAGGCTTGCTCATTCTGAGGACCAGCAAACCTGAAGAAGAGGATGGAGTAGCTCAAGGCGATCACATTGACATGAGTGCCCTAGGAGCAAACTGGGAAGCAAACCTTTCAAGTTTCTAGGGAAATAAAGCTCAAAAGGAGGGAAACGATATAAAAAAAACAGGTAATGTATATTTTTGTCGGCTATAAAAAAAACACTTTAAAGTAGGTATAATACGAATGCTGTAATGCATTACATTATTTTGTCAAACTGTAAGTACTAATTAATACATTAAATACGTACTGTTACAATAATGAATTGTCCATTGTTCTGTTTACATTCTGTTGGTTGTGGATTCGTCTTCTTACACACTTTTTTGTAAAGTGACATCTTCAATGAGATAATTTTTAACACGACTATTACAAAGCTCGTAGTAAAAAAGGTTTACTTTTACAGCCATAAGGGAACTTACTCATACCAACTGTAGTTTTCCTTCACTGTGTAAGTCAGTTCAGCAGGCTACAATTTTGACTAACTAACTTTACGTTCATTTCATACCTAATATTTAGCTCATAACGAGTCCACTAGGCTGTAGAAAAGAAATTGGGTGTTATAACCAATTTACCCTTGGTTACTGCCGAATTTCTACCATAAGCCTACTGGCAACAGCTTTCCTGACAATAACTTCCAAACTTTTGTTACAGCCAGAGATCGTTTTGGCTAAACTTCATTACGTTTAACACAATCTTTTGTGGTATTATCTGGAATGACTTGAACTGTTCTTCCTTACTACCAAAATGATGATAATGTTAATTCCTTACTACCAAAACGAATGCTGTGTTGATGATATTTTGGCTTCGTTTTGTAAACTGGAATGCATGCATTACTGTGTGCATGTGTCCATGAATCATGAAAAGGTAATGTTACTTTGTTTAGCATAATGAATGGAATAAGGTACAATGCATAATAATTGCGTAGTAATGTTATAGTAAATATTGTAATAATGTAGTTTCCGGTATTAATATTGAGGATTAAGACGCCATAAACCCGATACAACTTTTCTTCAGAATTTAAGATTCAACTTGAGAGTATACGCGATGTTACTGAATTGCTATGGTATTTCCATAATGTATAAATGGGTCATATACTGGTACGAAATGTAGGTCTTAAAGAGGAACTCTTATAATGAAAGCACGTGTTGAACTAATTGTATTATGTTGGTGCTTGTCCTTTGTGAAGGAGCACATAGATTTATCATGCCAGAGTTCTCGTAAGTTGCTAGAATTGCTTTTAACTTAACACTAAAATTACATGTAGTTTTATTGAATGGAGTTACAGGTTTTAATAGAAAGGAAGTCAATTTTAGACATAAAAACACACCAAGCTGCATACTGAATATTTACTCTTCGTCAGAGTTAAATAATAACCTGTGGATTTGAAAACATGTAAGTGAATATTCACACGCTCAGCAATAGTACAATTAATATAAAAGCGTAAATCCTAGGTTAAGAAGTTTTGTTGTGATATCACATGTTTGTAAAGTTCACAGTTCATGGAAATTTTCTACGAGGAAGAATCATGTGTGGCCGCATATTATGTCTAGTTAATACCATTAAACTATATATATTTGATTGCTGCTGCCGAGTATTGTTGAATTTATATTTATACTTAGGGAACTGTATTGCTATACCCTTAGTCAGAGGGAGACACTGTTTTGATGGAGTGAGGTGTCGAGCTGTGTGCCACCAGTCATTGTACTATAAGCTAGTTTTTTATATTTAAAAAATATTTTTAACGAGCCTCATGTCAGCCGAAGCAATTGATGCTTGTATGGCTGAACCGGCGATATGACAAGCTCTCATGCTCTGAGCTATTTTGTCCTGGGCAGTAGCCCAGCCAGCTCATCGGCTCTCACTCCCACTTCACTGACGAGTCGCGTGCCCACTGAACCGCCTTACCATCTGTAGATGCTTACGTGGACATGAATACACGAATGCTGAATACTGTTTTGGAACTATTCTTTGTACTAGCCGTAGTTGGCCCTAGTATTACCTTTATTTGCCCTTACGCACCGTTATTTGTCCTTTTTGTCCTTCTGTACCCGTACTTACCTTGTGTACTTAGTTCCCTTATTTACCTTGTGTGTCCTTTCTTATGTACTCACTCTTTACCCTTTATTTACTTTATTTTCCCTTTATTTTCCCTTTATTTGTGCTCTGTGCAACGTACCTTTACTAAATGCCTGCCAGGCATGAGAGGTTTATCATATCAGTAGCATCTGGCTCGCTTAGGGCTCGAATCACTCGAGTTGAGGAGTGACCTGTGACCTGTTACTGACTTTCTCAATTCTTACGGGCATGACAGATACTGATCCACATGTGTTCTTTACGATTCGTGGAAACAGTTTTACTAGAAGCCACCTCTTAAGCTTGAGGTTAGAGCTGTTCAAAGGAATTGTACAGAATATTTTCACTCGAACTGAGCAGCAAGACCCTGGAATAATCTTCCTTCGGGGCTGGTTGGATCGGTGAGCCTCGCGCAATTTAAAAGGGGCCAAAAAAAGTTGGACCTTTCAGACTTCATGGACCTTTCCTTTTATTATTATTTATTATTATTTACTAGTTACTCTTTCATTTACATTTTGGTTTGCATTTTGGTTTGTAATTCTATCACTTAGCTCATAAGTTATGAATTATAGGTGTTTAAAAAAACACGAAAACCTTTCGGCTGCAGACAGACACTGCCATTCTAATGTAGGTTCACTTAAAAACGTTTCTCAACGTCAAAAAATTCGGATTACTGATTGAAGCCCAAACTCTGAATAACAACTGAGATTGTTGTTGTGACACACATTGCTGACGGTAGGTTTACTTTTACATTGAACATTAACAAGCGGTCAGCCTGATGGTTGCGAAAAGAACATTATTCAAGTAGTGATTGGTTTGAAGTGATATAGTTAGGACTTAAAAAAAAAACATTGTTAATCTATAAAAAAAACATTGCAGAGACACACAGACAAGTTCAGTGAAATTAACAACGAAGCCTTACCACCAGTCCAGTATAGCCTGTTTGAGAATCAAGGTCGCAACAACTACCGCCTATGTTTTGTGAAAATGCTTTTGGTATTTCCACTCCAATCTGAAAGAACAGCATGAAAATTGCAACAGGTCAGATCTTACTACCACACTAAAAAACTGATCATGTAACCATGTACCAGAAGTCCTTAACTAGGAAATAAGGCAGAGGCGTAGAATTTTAAAAGGTGTGACGCCATGCAAGCTTCGGTATTGTTTGTTTACAATGCTCTTTCGGTATTCATAGTTAATAGTATAATTAAAGGGATTGAAGATGGTACAAGGCACCCAGGCTCAGGAATAATCGGGCCCACAACACAGAGGAAGATACCGCAACTTCACGACGAATAAAAAAAAATTAAAGGCAAACTTATGTTTATCAAATAAACACAGTAAATATGCCACGACCTTGACCGCAAAATTGTTTAATTGTAGGGTGAGGGTAATCTTACCTCCAAATTTTTTTTTTACCTGCTACGTTGGGGCCCGAAATTGTACCCTTTCTGCCCCTCTTGAAAAATGTTAAAAGTGGCACGGATTGTAGGGTTGTTCAGAGCCGATGTGGTGGTACAAGGGCTCTTTCATCGAGCACAACGCGTGTTGAACAAGCAGGTTCGAGTGCACGTTCGGAGTTTCATTCTTCGTATTTTCTGGCCGTCAGTTTACCAGCGGTTCTGATTCGGGGAGCTTTAAGATGTTCGTCGTTCCTGTATGAAGCGTGGCCCACAACCACAGTTCTGATTGCGCACTGCGAGAGGTATATGTGGTCTCGATTTACGTTTCGTGCGATCGATTAAACGAAATTTGCTTGTGTGGTAGATTTGAATGCGCTCGTAAAATACAACCTCACAGTGTTATCAGTACTGGGGGAAGTGGAGGGGGGGGGGAGGGGGCGCAAATGTCCTACTAAAGACTTTAAAAGGGGACATGAAACGATACCTGAAATATGTAGAAAAAAAAAGAGCTTTGTTTATTTTGTAAGAAGATGCTTTATAATTTTTTGGACTTTCCATATTTTATTAGGGCAAGGCACCTCTAACGGGCGAAGCAGTTACAGGTAAACGGCAAAGTTGAATGATTGCAATAATACAGTGTATTCCGAATCGTTTAAAGGCAGAAATAACCAACCAATGCAGCTACAGGCATGCAGTGTAGCCAAACCATATAGGCCTAAGAATATTCCGAAATCGTGCTTTCTTTTAGGCTGGATGCAACAGTAGCATAAATGCGTTTTTGTCAACTTAAAAAAAAATAACTACAACTATTATCGAAAACAAATGAAAATTTCTGTGTCAAAAATATTCAGTAAAAAAAAAGCTGATTCCAGCATAGTTTTTTCGACTTTTTGTAGGGAGGAGGTGGACATTTAAACATTTCTGAAGGGATACAAAAATGAGGATTTGCTAGAGCATTGCACTGTCTTCAATGTACTAGCCCATGTTGCAATTATCCCGTATTTCACATCTTTTAAACTCATGGATTTAATTTCAACAAATCCGGGATAATTTCAACCTGTCACCAGAGTTCATCGAAGGAGAGCCCCTCTCTTTCTCATTGGCCAGACCATGACATTTCTCCGATTCATGAGATCGAATCTTGATTTCAAGTTTGCCACGTCGCTTGTCGTCCCTCAAGTTAAGCCGAATTATTTTATATTTTACATCTGGAGTACCGGTATGTCTTTTATGTAATTCGGCCAGTCCAAATTTATTTACAGAATTGTTTGCTAAAGCAAAATTTCGGGAACTTTTGGCTAGTGTATGGCTAATGGATCAAAACAATATTAAACAATGTAACCCAGGAAAAAAAAAACTTGCTTTTGGTCCCTTATTAGTGACTATTTTTAGAACTTAACTCGAAAACGTTCAACCTGAACAATTGATTTTCATGCCTTACTGGTTCACCCATACTGGATCGTCTTTAAATATTTTAATCATTAATTTGACAAAGTCATATCGGACAACACACACAAGAAAACGGACTGTAGTATTTTCACCACACGACAAATAAAATAAAATAAAGTTAACACCACACGCCGACAGTTCATAATTTACTTGCAGTAATCGGCTAAGGCGATGTCATTATCTCTTGAGCAGTGGTGAAAACAATTCGCACTCTCGAAAGCAAACAGAGGCATGATTGCTTCCATAACGACGACTAAATGAAATTACGCCCAAATTTAATACTTATAAAAAATGGTTAAAATGGTTGCCATTACGTGGTAAAAGATAAGCATGTTCTATTCGCCTGCGACGAAATGACGTCACACACTGCCCCTCAGTCCTAACGAGATTGAAGCTGAGCGTTCCTGGTAGTTCATATAAGAAATGACTTTAAAGTGACATTATCACCGCTTTGAGAGTCGAGTCTGCAGAATCTGGTAACATCTAGCTCTATCTAGTACTACCTAGCTCCTGTTTGCATCAAGTTAAGGAAGACACAACGCCATTTCTTTTAACCAAACAAAATCCTTCATTACTGAGTGAAAATTGTATACGTCCTCGTTAACCTGGGAGCAAGCTGTAAAGGTTCACAATATCATTGCCGCTAGATGTCGCCACGGTATTTTCGTATAGTTTTCAATCGCTGATATTGCCAAGTGTAAAGACGTATTCTCCTTTTTCTATTTCTTATCTCGTACTTTCCTTAAGCAACGTAGGGTTACGGAAAGCTTTATGCCTTCGTTGTCTATCATTTGCCCCTAAAATCAAAAAAACTATTGAATAAAATCTGATAAACGACTCCGTGGCATTAACCTAACACTTTCGCTACATTAGAATACCATAACATTATAGGACAGTGTCTATCTAACAAACAATTTTGATTATGACTGACGGAAAAAATAGATCCTTGCCTTTCAGAATATCCTAAGCGTATTCATTTTGGGCTATGAGAGAGTTCTTAAGAGAACTTTGAAATCGAAAATCATCATACGCTTTTGCTGCTAGGCCATTACCAATTCACTTTCAAACGGACGTAGGACGGTGTCATCTAAGCTAAACAATTTTGGTTGTGATTGATGGGAAGAATAAATCCCCACCTTTCAGAATACTTTAAGCCTGTTCTTTTGGGGCTATGAAAATGTTCTCAAGAGCACTTTGAAATAAAAAATAGCCATACGTTTTCAGACAGGTGTAGCGCGGTGTCATTTAAACTAAACAATTTTGGTTAGGATTGATGGAAAGAATATACCCCTACCTTTCAGAATATCTTATGCATGTCCTTTCGGGCAATTTCAAGAGCTCCCAAGAGCACTTTTGAAACCGAAAATCACTATAACAAGCAATTAAAAAAAGGAATGCTTGTTCAAATTAAAGGTGATGCACTGAGAAGAATATGTTGGGGTTCAATGGTCGCTTTTACATAAAGATGTTTATCGCCTTTTCTATCTAGAATTGTGTGTTGAATGCTTTGGTTTAACATTATGCTTTCAATTTGATGACGGTTTAGGAGTACAGCAACAAAAACAGTTTTCGGCTGTGCATTATCCCCTCCCCTTACTGTCTAAAGCAATTGTCCCGTGGCTATATTGTCGTAGATTTTGGATGTAGTTTATAAAACATATTTTTGAGACTAACTGCAACGGAATTGCGTTTGTTACAATTTTTCAAGGTCAAACCCTAGATTGACCAGACCGAAGGAAAATACTCCAAACTAGAAGGCAGATTACCACATTTACCAACCAAATATGTGTGTAACACACATCAAAGCTAAGTTCGTCTTACATCCACTCTAGTCGGTATAGTGACAGGAAGGTAATTTGCTGAACACTTGCCATCATGGCCATCAGACCCAGACTACAGTTCAAAACAGGATAGTATCAAAAAAGGTTTTGCAGCGAGCGTTAACCGCTTCCGGTAATCTGCCCGACGAATTCCTAAGACTCTATATCGTTTCAAAACATTCGTACTACAGTACCCCACAACAATAAGAGTTGATAAGAAACCAGAGTTATAACGATACATCTCACAATAATAAACCTGTTATAGCAATCCTATTTTTTTAGGCTCTTCAGACAGCAATGTCTGCAAAGTAACTGTTTATAACGATAAAACTGATATATAACATTTTAGCCCTTGGACTATTATTATAAAGAGGTTTCAGTGTATGCCACAGATACAGAAATCGTGATAAAGTACCACTTTTTAAAACAAACACGTGCGGTCTGCAGCACTCGTTAGCTTTATTTATCTTCAATTCCTATTATTCTGGCATATATTGATTTAAACCTGACTCTTACGTAGCTGTGTACAATTTAGTACCGTGATGAGAAACATAAGTTATGCGAGCGGGGTAGGGTTGAAATAAACCATTCACTTCTCGTCGTGGTATAGGTTTTGGAAACATTCACCAGGTATAATTTAAATTTTATGCTCTGAAACTTTAGTCCTACATATTATTGCTGAAAAGTTAACAGGAGGCGTGACAAAGGACGAAAACCCTCAATTAAAGTCACTTTTGCCCATGTTTCCAAGATGGCTATCAAAGCTCAACTCGGAATATGGAGGTCTTTTAGTATGTTGGTGAGTATGACGAATAGGTTAGGTGGCAATTTTAAACTTAATGGGCATTTGTTCTTTAAAAAAAAACTAATTTGACTGGACTATTTGCTTTTTTAAGTTGAGACCACACCCAAATTCTGCTGAAAGTTTGAAAACAAATGTAAAAAAAAAAGCAACCATTACTTACGTAATTGCAGCGTTCAGAGCAGCACAGCGAGAAGTCCGATAACAAATCGCCACTGCACTGTAAATTTTTTGTCAATTCAGACACTTTGTCTGTGTCGCTTACACGAGCAGGTCGAACTCGAACACTGTTACTGAAATGGTACATCCAATTATCGAGCAGCAATTTGAGGTGTCTAAACGTAGAAATAAGATTTGCTACAATATTTTAACAGGTTCTGTACAATTTATTTAGAATAAAGTCTTACCTCATCAAGCACCAACGATGAAGAACGTATAACTCCTGTGGCATGGGAATGGCAGCCTTTGGTGACACGTGCTGGAAAATACAAATTGTTTTAGGTGCCGTTCTTCCCTGGGTTTGAAACTGCATATTTACCTGATGATTCTAATATCTACTATTTGCTCAATAGTAACAACGGGAGCTTACGAATGTATGCGTGTCTGTAGAATGTGGCAGGGTCCATGGTTAACTATATCTCTTTCGTATTTTATTCCTTGTCACAAGATCGTCTGGAGGAGAAGCTATGCGTTTCATTTTCCGAATGCAGGACAATTGATTCAACATCGCTAAAATTGAACTAACATTGACTAAGGAGACACGACAGGTAATTTCTACCCGAATCGGCCTTGGCCTGAAGAAGCCATCTCCTTCCTCATTCCACGGTTGTGGGATGCTGTTGTACATGGAGTTGCCGCATGCCTAGACTAATAGTAGCACGAGTGGTATTTTTTGCACCTATCTAATAGGTAAAAACCAATGTGGTTCACCCCAGAAAATCGTTATAACCAGTTGTTTCACATTTGGTCCAATGAGGTAGCGACCCAGAATGAGACTAAACATGTGGCACTATTATCATGGACATTGCATCAAACCCAATGGGCCCTCCTTTGTGTTGGTCCTGGTAGCAATTATTGGCATTGAAATTGCTTCGTCTGTCAGCTTACTGACAGGCAGAATAAACCAGCTTGTTTTCACTCCGACTCCCATGCTTGTGGCAAAAGATAAATTACCAATAACCTAACTTGCGTAATTGCCGTCATACGTTTTTACGTCTGTGCACCTCTATTTAAGTTTAGCCAATGCATTACAAACGGTTGATAAAGGAAGACGGAGTGAAGCTACTGTTCGTGTCTCTCTTCCATACATTCTGTAGACAAGTAGAGTATGTGTAAACGCTACACATTCCCGTTATTTTGACGAGCTGGCAACTAGTACATAACTAGTTGAAGCCGGGTGGTGTTTGTATCGTTTGCCATATTGCGACGGTATTCGCTCTCATGTGTTTGTCGCAACGGCGGTATCCCGTCAGTGTATTTTTGCACACACTGGTTAACAAACGCTCATTTTTGTTCGATTTGCTCAGCACTTCTCTTGACCCGGACTCCACGCACTTACATAAGAATATTACAAAGTCCAAATCTTTAGCCCGCTGGCTTTTGTCATTTTTTTTCTGGGTGAGGCAGAAAGTAAATAGCATTTTCAATATTTAACAGTTTCACTAATCCTTTAATTTTAGTCGTCCCCAATGACAAAACCTTTAGCCAGCGGTTTAATATTAACAGTTGCATTTACGACCAGAAGCAATGTCTTATCCTTTAAAAGTAATGTTTCTCCTAATATTGTTTATTAGTTCTTTGTTTAATTTTCACCAGTTTATTGTTTAATAGTTCATATTATATCACTGCAACTCCGTTTTAATAATAAAGAATATACACGGTAAAAAAGAAGGTACGAGAAGATAAAAAGGTAAAAAAAAAAGGTAAAATATGCTGAATTTAATTTCCCTCTACCTACTCCACTTTCAAAGTAATCATGTCAGAAATCGTGTTAGAAATCATGTCAGTGAAACTTTTGGCTACTACTTTTTGCACCATTTACTGAATGCTCGCTATGGTATATTGAATAGAATAAGGAAAAAATACCTATTGTACCAACAACACAGTCTGATTTTATTTGAGGTTTTGATGGAGTTCCATTACACATACACTCAGTTGCTTAATAGTAGATTAAAATGCTCTGGTGATTTACCAAATACGTGCTTTACTACGCTTGTACTTTGAAGGACATACGCTGTTAACCATTTTGTCTATCTCTGGATAAAAATAGCGATTGTTACATTTTACACAGGTAAATAGGAAAAATATAAGTATTTGCAACATTAACATATAAGTTTGATGTAAGTTTAACAAACAGTCGCACAGTATGGCTAGCCAACACAGACACAAGCAAATTTAACGTGATCTTGGTGAAGTGCTGTTTATAGAAAAAATTGATCCACTTAAGCAAATCCCAATTAATTTTCTAGCAGCTCTACAACCGCACAAAATAACACAAATTTGTAAATGCGCATCCACTATCAATCTCATATGAGCTTTAGCCAGCCTTTCATAGAACACAAAAGCCAAGTAAAAAGAAAAAATTAACCAATCTTATTTTGGAAATATCAATTAAATGTTGAGAAAATATTACAATAACATGGCCACCGTCCTTATGCAAATTTTTGCGTAAATTATACTCGAATTCTCCATAACTTTAGGTAAGCTGTCAAGCATTTCGAGACCTTTGAACCCACATCCTTTGGTGCTGATATGTTCCCTTTGGGTACTGTATGATCACAGACTTAATATTTTATTTTAGTGTCAACTAGTGTTAAAACATTCTTAATTTGTTGTTGAATTGAAGCAAACACAAGAGACACACCAAGCAAATGTACCAAATCTTTCAAAACAACTTACAACAAACTTGTGCAAGAAAGCCGCGCCACTCGACCAGCATGAAATACTGACGACGCAAAACTCTTTATCGTGGAATATTTGAAAACCTTCTTCTATAAACAGCATGTAACTGTAAAATGAAGGAATTCCCATTAAAATAAGAAATGGATCACCACATCTTCAAAATTATTACGAAAAAATGACTTAGGATTTGAATAAAAATTAAGTGAATGTTTCATATCGTGGAAGATGCATCTAACCTAGCATGTACCTAAGATTTTTTCCCATCTTTACTTATTTTGAGCATTATTTAGTTTAAGACAGAACCTGAACCATCATGCCAAAGATTAATACTCAGTCTGAACCATCATGCTAAAGATTACCACTCAACCTGAACCACCAAGCCTAAGATTAATACCGAGTCTGAATTGCAATTCCAAACACAACGTATTTCTTCGCTTAACTTAATTCCTTGAATCACAGCATCCCACAAAGTCCCTATGTGCATCGCAAGCTTTGTATGGTTCCCCGGGGATTTGGAGAAAGCAAGCAGCAACAGCCCAGTGATCAACGTCCTCATCTCTAAACCAGACGAATGCCGGTTCAAATTCAGTGACTAATTCACAAGTAACGACTTGTCAATTAGTTCCAGACTGAAAGGCTTAATAATCATCTGAACCGTTATGCCAAACATTAATCAATATGACCCATCATCCCAGAGATCAATAGTCAATATGAAACGGCATAGTCAATCTGAACCATCATGCCAAAGATTAACACACAATTTTAACTATCTTGCTAAAGAATAACAGTCGACCTGAATTCCATAAAAACAACAAGTTCAGAATTACTAGACCAGACGACAGGTTAACTTTTCTTGATGGTGTAGGCTAAAGACAACAATGCTCGATTTTTGGAGTACGTCATATTCAGTTGTTATTGGCAAGTAATTCTCAACATCAAGCACCGAAATTTACGCAAATACTGAGGAAAATCAGGCACTACATCCCTGAACGTATAGGTTTTGCTATACTGGCAACTCTCAGGTTAGCCTAT
Source organism: Lithobius niger (assembly GCA_023313725.1). Classification (NCBI taxonomy): domain Eukaryota; kingdom Metazoa; phylum Arthropoda; class Chilopoda; order Lithobiomorpha; family Lithobiidae; genus Lithobius; species Lithobius niger. Next base: position 85,759 of record JAHWFP010050182.1, on the reverse strand, counting down.
CGTCTAGGTTGTGACTCCTTATTGCTTCTTTTCATCATCAACGAGCATAAATAAAAAAAAAAATTATTGCAGCCAAGCTGAATATTAGCCTATAGTACACAATAACATTAGCCTGCAGTACACAATAAGTCTTATTTTGTACAGAGTGGTGAAAAAAAAAAACGTTTTCTTAGTTGCAGTCTAGTTAAAACAGAGACTACTTTTCTAGGCAGGACATCAAATTCTCAAAGTGAAAAAGGATCCTAAGTTTTAAAATAAAAAAAAGTACCTTTCAACTTTCTTTCGGCATATTAACAATGCCACACGTAAATTGTTTTCGTTTCTGTGGTATCATGATTACACCATCAAAATTTCAAAAATTAAGATCCATTTATTCAAACTCAACAAACAATTTTAGATAAAAAAATTTATAAACAGTCTGCAGACAATTGGAATTTCTGGTCATACGGATTTTTTGGGAGCACATTATATAACAAATAAACAGTTAGGAAGACTGCAGAATAGTTCTTAGCAAAATTTTCTAAGATTTCAATTGAACTGAACAGATAAAATCACTGTAAATAATGTTAAAGGTAAAATGGTTTTGATAAATTGGTATTGGCAAATTGGTAGAAGCTCTCCTTTGTTGAGCTGAGTGTATAGGCCTATACAGATTTCTGAGCACATTCAATCGAATAGACTCTTGGTCACAGTTGTGACCTTAATAACGGGTTTATTGAGTTATTTTTGTGCCAGTGGACAAGTGGCCATATTGGTAAAGGTGTTATGGTTATGATCCAGTGATGGGACTGGTTTGCCAGGTCTCATCTAGGCCACATGAATTAAATGAAATGTAAAATAAATGTTCATTACTATGATACGTTATTTCTTGTGTACGATTTTCCCTGATGGCTTGTTTCGAAGTTACCTTTCAATTGAACCATCGTCCTAATTGTAATATTTAATTATAATTCTAAAAACTAGTACGTAAGGACCTCAATCGGCACGAAAAAATGCAACGCAAAATACCAAATTCCAAAGTGATCCACTGTCGTGGTGTAGCTACATATGGTGAATCAGTCCCGTATCAGTTTTAACACATACAAATGCTTCCCTTACAAAATAGTTAATGCGACTAAACCTTTAAAAAAAACAGCTACAAACGGAATTTACCCATTAATTTTATGTTTATTTTCAATAACTACCGTAGTTTTTAAGCTAGAAAGGTATTAAAACATTGTTAGTTTCAAATTCAGTATATGAAGAGAGTTGCTGTCTGTGTTTGGAAGTGACATGTATTATCTCTAAAATACTGTTGAAAACAAAATCGGTACCTTCAATAAATATTACAGGTTTGCGAGCATATCTCGGAAGAAACAAAAATTGGGTTGTAGTTTGAATTGGCTACACAAATTACATCAACTTCTGGTGGTGCACTCTTGAAAATTTCAAATGAAAACCATGCAAACGTTTTTAAGTCAATTACATTGCTACCATTTTAGCTCATAAAAAACAATAAAAAAAAATAAATATGTTAACAGCATTTCGCATTTCCTTACCAGGACTCATACTCCTCCTTCATTGCAAATAAATGGATGCAAAAAGCGCTCGGTTCTTGAATGACTGGTTCTTGCTTTGGAGGTGGTGGTGGTGGCTGGACAGGAACATCACCCTAAGAACCATAAAATTACCAATAAGCTTACCCACTTAGAGCAACATCATATGGAGTGGTGTTAGACCCTGATCCAGCATATGATGGATTACAACACCCAGCTTACCCAAATTTGGTATTCCAAAATGCATCCTCCTTACAAGTGATTAAAAAACGCAAATGTGAGAATTGATGTGGTTTTATCTTAGTAAATGCGTTTGCTATGTTGTGGACTAACACCGCACTGAATTCGCGGGGGCAGCTTTTGAAACGTTTACACTCCAAAAATGATGCCTAGTGAAGGGCATCCACACGTTAGGGCACATGTCCCACCCCTTTTTTCGATGCCCTATTGGTAGATAAAATTACGAAAAAAACATTAAAACAAAACCGTTAAAAACAACTGCAACAGTAATTCCAGGATTGCAATAGTAATTCCAGTGCTCCAAAATTAATGTGGACGGGTCTAGTTTTTTTAAGACACCTATTTTTCTGGACCTCTGAATGAAGGGGTCGGAAAAGTAGTGCCTGCCTTTATTTACTACCACAGAATAGAAAATGTTGCTCTTTGCCCTATTTTCCAATGATGAGAGATGAGGTGGGTAAAAAAAAACTGATCCACGATCTGCTGACCCACTTTCATTCTTGAACCATGACCCAAGAGGCCCATGACCCACTGACCAAACTTGACCCACTGGCCTTGTCCCATGACCCTTTTTGACTTGGGGCCATTCAATAATAAAACATTTTTCGTTTCTGTCAGTACTGGCTGAAAGGTTGAAATTTTTTTTTCTATTGAAACAGAAAAAATTTCTACCTTAAATAAGAACCGTCCCATAGCTGCTTTATTTTATGCCCTATTGATGCCGTTGCCTAGTTAAAAAGACAGCAAACCACATAAATATGCAGTCGATCATTTCTCAACAGATTAGAATATGCAATTCGAAACTCGCCTTGCCACATTTACGGCGTAAATCGGATCTCCTTTATACGTTCTTCCAATGTATAGTATGTGTGCCAGTCTAATAATTAACTCCAACACAACCAAGTGAATGCACTTACCAGTTGGTATGCATAAAAGGTAGCGCGAGATTTAAAAACAGAATTGAAAAACCTTGTTCTCCTTTTTATTTAATTTTTGGAAGAAGGGGGTTTGTATATTTTTGTTACTGTACGTGGGCTGGCAATCAATCTTCTTACACAAAACGTAGAAACGATTGGTTATAAGATTCATTTTTGGTGTTTGACTGCCCATATATTCTTTCATTCTGTAATTTTATAAACCAAACGTGGAATAAGTCAGAACATCATTTTGGGTCATTGGGTCATGGTTCAAAATTTGGTAAAGTGCTCTGACCCCATGAGTACTCAAAAGAATGTGACCCCCAATGACTGACCCATTGACTCATTGACCCATCCCAGCTCTGGTTCCCACCCCCGTTTTGAAAGTCTGCAGGTATCTATGTGCTCAATGCTTCACGATCATACTTAGCATAACCCAGTTTTGCTCTCCTTAATGTACGCAAGGTAAAAGCTATACTCTCCTCAGCTAGGGCAGAACGTGAAGCAGGACTGCTCCCACGTCACGCCATCATATACCAGTCTGTGTGGAACCATGGCATCTTAGTGAACAAGAATGCCCGGTCATAGAAATCGTTTTGTTATCGCCATGAAAGCTTTTGTACAATCCCAGCTCCAATCCCATTTCACATCTTTCTGAATAACCCAGAAAAAGGAACGAGAATAGAAGCACTATTTTTAATGAACTCTGACTATTGATATAGACAAACCGAGGAAAAAATCTCAACTGGCCAATCACAATTAATTTAGAAGCCTCCTTAACTAATTCCAATCTAAGGTAAATTCTGGAGACCTCATCAATCAAATCTCCTAAATACTAAAAGGAATACTAAACCCTCACTTTTCCAATTTTTTTAATGATAGCTAAGACTCTAAAACCCCCTTCAAAACTTACAACAACGCTGTCGCTGTCAATTTGTTGCAGCCTTATCAGTTTGAACGTGTAGCAAGTGGTAAACGGAAGGCAAAAAGATGCGAGATCGCTAAGAAAACACCAAAGAAGCCAAAAGACCCGAAGGATCCTGTCGTGGTGTAGATGCCAGAAATGCCCGCACTACGAGAGTCCCAGGTGATGCCGTTTTGTTTCTGGCGCACGCGCAGGTCACGCAGACAGGTGGAAGGGGCCGTAAAAGTAATGATGTCACGATGCGTGGTGGTTCAAACGGGATTTTCTCCAGAGCTAGCGCATCATCTGCTTAAATCAGGTAGTTTAAAAATTCGTACAGCTTAAACACTGACACCCATTGACGTCGGATACCTGTTAACATTAATTCCAGTATCTAAACTATCGATAAAAAAATTCATTGTTGGAGGGTTTAGTATTCCTTTAATCTTGGCTGGTTTAAAATACATTTTGTTCTTTGGAGATGTAGGCTTTTAACTTGTGGTTTAGTCAGAACTTTATCTAACTTTTCCTTGTGCATAGGCTTCCCTTTTCGGCTACTAGAAAGTAATCATAAAAAAAAAAACACTGGTTTTAAGAATACAACAAAGTATTTGTTCCATGCACTTTTGAAAAATACCTGGACTGGATATGCAGGCCAAGGGCATAGATCTCTAATTAACAAGGCTTTATGGGTTGTGGTAGTTGCAAAAACTATCGGACAAATCTATTTTGTACACCCAGCTACCTCAATAAAAATCCTAAGTTTTAGGCACGGGAAATATCCAATATGCAATGTGGGGTTAATCACAACACTGCAATTGTCAACAATTCAAACAGATCCATCTAATTGGGTTTGGTACAATTAACAAGCACAAAACCCTATCACAGCAATGAATAGGAGATAAAATTCATCAGGACAGTAACATACTAATTTCGTCTTTAACTTTTCCCTTAATACTACGAGAGTGCAAGAAGTTCACATGAACAACAGTGACAACTGTTACACAGCAAACTAAATCAATCTTATTACCAATATAGTTGAAGTACCGTTAGAATCTATCAAAAGTCAAACCGAGCTGCTAAGTTGGGAAGAGTTCGGTTTTTTAACGTAGTGATATTAATAGACCAAAACATTCGCCAGGGTAATCCCACTGAGTATTATTTCAAAGGTTAAACGAAAAATATGACAATCACTACTTTTGATATCACTATTATTACAACGTAGACCCCACCAAATACATTTCATAAATCATATCCCGGCCAGAAAAAAATTCGGCTAGCCATAATCTACCCACAAAAATAAGACTTATGCCGAATTCAACATATTCGGCTGTCTATTGCAATATTGGGTGGTTCTCGTAGCATCACAAACTAAAGATTAGTGTTTGTACACAGTGTGGAAATTAATCATGAACAAATACGAACTCAATGAGCTTAATTGTTAAGTCAACCACCGGGCCAAATGTAAGTATGTTTCATTCAACGCAGAAACCATAGTTGCAGCTGTGTGGCAAGCAACACTGGGTAATATAACGTTTGGTGGTGCATCCTTTCAAGCTAGGATCAGCAAAAGCTATTATACCACTATAGTTATACCATCAGTCGTCAGGTTTACAATGTAATAGTGAATGTAACAGTGAAAGTTTTTTCAGCCTAACTTAGTCGAATCTCTGCCGAATAATCGTACCAGCCAATTCTCGGCCGGTAAAGTATCTGGCTAGCCGAACCTAGCCAAATCTCGGCTGAATTTTGGTGATAAACCGGCAGTCCTAGCAAGAAAATTACAGCTTAGGGCCCCTTTACAATGTCCTCTAGAAATGAATGCTGATGACTGATTAATGCTCAAGATTGTTGCCTTACTTAGTGCAATATACTAGCGTGTGACACGCTAGCATATCGTCATATTTCAAGTTGCATGCTCATGCTGATCATTATCAAATGAAACCAGCAAGAGGGAGCGAAAACTGCATAATTTTCATTTTCCCCACACACAACTTCTCAGCAGTTGACGTTGTTGCGTGCTTATATTGTACTAGAGGAAGCTCATGCTACGCACAGCAGGTCTTAGATGCACCATTTGCAACACTGGTACGGTTTGGTTGCTCATGTATATGTCGATGTCTCACCGAATTAAGTTTCTTCAATTCAATTTTTGCTCACACTAGTTAACAAAAGCTGACTTTCGTTTGCTTCGCTCACTTAATTAGCGCATCCTGTGACTCAAATCACTGGATGCACTGTGTTAAAATGGCAGATTCAAGCATCGTTGAATGAAAAAATTCTTGACTGGCTAATAATGTTGTATTGCTTGCTGAAGTACGTTGTATGCATGGGAGGTGTTGGATGCACCATTTTCAACACTGGTCCGGTTTGGTCGCTCATGTGTACGTCCATGTTTGACCGAATTAAGTTTCGTCAATAAAATTTTTGCTTCAGTCTCAATCAGCAATCCCGGATATGATGCAGCCCCGACCACTTTTCCAAACGCGGTGTCCAGGCCCTGACATTTAAATATTTCTATGGTTAGCAAATAAATACGCATTTGTAGAACAAAGTTGAAAGTGAAACCTTTAGTCCAGCGGCTTTGACATTTTTCTTTTCTGGGAGAGGCAAAAAGTAACTTGCTGGCAAAACAATGCATCGTTACTGTTTTGTTTTCACTTACAGGAGAGTTCTTATTGCTGCCTACCACTTTGCAAGATAGCAATGATAAGCCTCATCCTCCCGCAGTGATTGTTGCTGTCTACTTTGAAACAATTCAGCTCAGCTCTGAAAGCCCGCATCTATGAAATAAATAAGCCATTCTATTGTTTCAAGCAGCCAATTTTGAGGCCAGAACAACGTAACTTAGTTTGATTTAAAAACTTGCGCATTTAGCTGAACACGGATGCTTTCATTTTACCCATCAACAATCAACGGTTTAGATGAAATTGTGAAGCACCGCAGGAAAGACGTAACATGTGCACGAAGAATGAAAAGCGATTAAAGTGATTGTTAGATTCTTACTCACTTTCTCTTAAAAGTAGTGAGTTCAACGATCTTATTATGTAGGTAGATCATGTAAAGAACAAGTAATTTATTTATTTCATTCGTCTTTGTTTTCATTCAATTAAAACAACTAGAAGCCACACACTTTTAATTGGTGGAGCAAGCGAGCGAAGCGTAGCCCATAACGGACACGGAATTGCAAAATGTTGGTTGGTTGGTTGGTCCGTTGGTTGGTTGCACTTTTTTAGTCTGGGTGGAGCCCAAACGAAAGGTCGGATTGGAATGAAATTTGGTACATCGCTTTTATACCCCCAAAAGTATTGCTGAGCCAAAATTTGATGTAAATCGAACGATTATTAAGGAAAAAATTACAATATTTTCGAATTTAATTCTAACACTCACCATTATAAATTTGGAATTCTGAATAGTTAAGGAATTCCGACGAAGCATACACCATGCTGGTGGTAGTCAAGTAAAATTTAAAAAAACACGGCAGATTAAATTTTGGTTGCTTCCTTCTAGCTAATAACCTTTTTCGACGTAACTCAACGAAATCATAACATTTGTTCATTGAACTTAACCATATAGAAAGAAACGCAACCATAAAAAAACAAAAGGATTCCATTAACGACACATATTACTTTCATTTGAAAAAGAATGCTTGGAGAAATTCAATTCAGCATGGCGAGAAAAGTGGCATCTACACTAGCGAAGGGAATCCCGAATATGAAACCTGAAATCGTCGTATCAAGGCAAAGCGGTGTATACAAACTGAATGCTTAAGCAGACGACGTATTTACATCAAAGCACGAAACAATAATATGCCTGCCTCTCATAGTTTAAAGATTCCTCGTTGCCACAGTAATGTGAAATTTCGAAACCGAAACGGTGATGCATGGAAGATTAGGCCTAACTCTCGACCCAGAGTTGTGAACTGCTACTTACGAAATTAGATCGGAGGTAAATATTAGGCCTAAACTTTAAGAATTAAGCTTAAACTCTCGACCTAGCGTTGTTAGCTGCTACTTAGTAAATTAGATCAGAGGTAAATATTTAGGCCTAAACTCTAAGAATTAAGCCTAAAACCTAAAACTAGGCCTAAACGCTAAGACATTTTTAACCTACAATTGTGATGGTTATTTCTTTTAGATTGTATAATAGAGATCGTTGTTGCAGTGTGTGATAGAGGTGTGTGCCTCAACATTTTCGTTGGTGGCGGTGTCAAGTTTTATACCAGGGCCAGTATTGTGAACCTTTTGTTGAATTTTCTGCTTATTGTTAAAACTATCGTATTGATGATTGTTTGGCTTGCAGTTAAATGCCTTATTATTGATATTTTAATATAACGAACTACATTTCACACAGCAGTTCCCATAAACCATGTGAGAATTATCGCCAGAGGCAGCTCAAACAAGGGGTGGCTATGCGTGCCGTTTTATTTTTATTTGGCAGCGATGACCCACATCTTTACTGTGGGCTGTAAAAAAAGGCTACAAATAGCTAAACAGAAAGTAAATGGTGGAGCAAACGAAAGCTTGTTAACATAAATTTGACTCACAGCATAGGCCTATATTTAAAAAAAAAAAAGCTAAAATATGAAAAAGGCCAGCAAAGAGCAGCAGTATGTCACACCAAATGGCAAAGAGGCCAACTTAGCCCAGATTTTTAAGGAGTATTAACAAATCTGGTATCGTCATTAAAATAAAACCTAAATATAAGTTTGAAATGAAGATCTGTTCGCTCCGCCTACAATAGGCCCAAAGTCTGTTTCCTAGTTTAAATAACAACGAAAAGAAAAGAAAAAGACATCCTTTCTATGTCAAGACAGTTTAGTAACACCAGGGTAGAGATATGCACTATCGACCAACCCACAAGGAAAGCTTAAGGTGATTCTGTTGTACTTACTTCCTTGCCTTTTCCTGTATCTTTTCCTTTTTCAGTCTAAAACAGGACCAATAAAGTAAGTAAATCAACAGAATAAAATAACTTTTCACTAAAATTTCTCGCTTATTGATTATCACAATATTTTTGTTCTACCAACTAAAACTTGTTTCACGTAAATGAGCCTAGAAATGTCGTATTACCTAGCAAGATTGTCCCTCGCGGCTTCTGGTGCCATGGCTACAGCTGGGAGTGCATCAAAGCAGCAAGAGAAGGGCCCAGTGATGCTTCGTGTTCATGTTGATTGTGGCATGCAAAATGTCCTCAGCTAATGGTTAGCATGACTGCCTCAGTGCCACAGGACCCGGTTTCTAGCCTGACCTCAATTACCCCAACTAGGCCAACTATTGCTTACATTACACCAGAACTACATTACACCATTACTACTTTCTGTCTGCGTTCTCCTCCTAAAGCCAAGATTATAACGAGAGCAAAAAACGGTTGTGAGCAATTTTAAACGGTCAATACAAACTTCAAATTTCACATAGAATTATTTTGAATTTTTTTCAGTTATGCTTTTTCATGTGTTTCCAAAACACCTGTGCTTTTATCGTTCCATGACAGTCATCAATTTAAAACAAAACCTAAAAAGTAAAACTACCCAGCTTTGTTCTTTTTTTATCACCGCGTTGAGTCCATGGACAATTATTTTAAAAAGTGAATCAACCCCAGTTTTGTTGGTACACCATTTTAGTAATTTTACATTTTTTTTTCATATAAGGTAAGAACTTGTCTCCGATGTGTGAAGGTCAGTATGAGACTTGTTTAAAAAGAAAAATACCTTAGAAAGTAGGAGCAGGCAAGCTTTTTTCCTCACTTATCAATGGTGGAAATGGCGACTGACTGTTGCTAACATGAACTAAAACGAACCGCGAAATTAGCAATGAGAATTGTGAGCACATTATAACCAGGAATTGGAGCAACAGGAACCGAAGTATGCTCCTTCGTGGGAATTTTTTAAATATAGTTTTACAGAATTAACTATGAATATTTAAAAAAAAAGTCCCACCCATTTTCAGTTGTTCGATGGAGGGTTTCCTCTTGCAAAGCCGTATATAACCCAAGTTGAGTTTGCTTTTTCTAATTGCATGTTCATGCAATAAATAGGAATTATTAAACTGTGTTTAACTTTAAGTTGCATGTTTGTGCTGGATGTAGAATACTTATAGCGTGTTGTTTTTTTATTTGAATGTTTGTGCCAATTTTAGGGATTCTTTAAGTGCGTTCCATTTCTAGTTTTATGTTCATGCCGAACGTGGAAATTCTTACAGTCTGTTCTATTTCTAGTTGTAATTTCCTACCAGCTCTAAAAATTCGGAAGTGTGCTCATTTTTGAATGTGTGTTAATGGTGAATGTATAGGAATAACTAAAGTGTGTTTGTTCTATCACCAGTTAGAAACACGCGTTTAGCTAAATGAGAGGCATTCATATAAGTTTGTTCTATTTTTAGCTGCATATATTTCGTGCCAGACATAGGAATTTTTAAACGTGTGCTCTGTTTCTAGCTGAATGTTTATGCTGGATGTAGGAAATATTAAAATTCCATTATAGTTGCATGTTTACACCCAGGGCAGGACTGGCAGTACTGAGTAAATGGTCACTGACCAAACAGTGGGTACCGTGAATCTTTCGGTTTTTCTGCAGAGTTTAAAACAATTATTCAAAAGATTGAAATGTCAACCCTTTTCTGTTTGCTAAACTTTGCTACAGAATTCTCTCTTTTATTCTTGAAACACAGAAAAAGTGTTCTTGCAATTTACAATTTAGGCTTTTATGTGCTTTAATTTTTTTTTTTTTTTGCTGACTCCTGTTGCATTTGATAAAACATATGTTTTAGTTTGGCGAAAGGGGGAGATGTCTGGAAAAAAAAATCTCCACAGCATTAACTAATAATTAATACCATACATTATAGTTTTAACGTACAAAATCAATAGCTTTGTTCTCCATAACCCCCACGTTTTTGTCAACTCCACATTGAACCTCTCCCCCACCCCCGAATATCTACTCTCTCAGGCAAACTGAGTTTTTTTTTAACTGACATGCTTTTATTCTTTCCCCATCCTGCCGCCATTCCGGAAAATTACTATCTTTGTAGTTTTTGGCGCTGGGAGTCGGGAGCCGTTGCCTTAGTTTGGGAAAGTGGACAGATTCACTGCTCTCACCTCGGACTTCACATTCACAACTCTTTAAATTTCTTTATATTTTTAGGTGCATGTTCATGCCAGTTCTTGAAGTTCGGTATAGTTTTTGCAAGTTAGTTCGAATGTAGTCATTTCCGAAATCTGTTATTTTCATAGTTTAGGTCATGTCGGATGTAGGAATTATTACGAGAGGTTCGTCATATTTCAAATTGCATGCTCATGCCGAACACATCAATCTTGTATGCAGCTGTTGGTTGATAGTTCACATAATGAACAAGTATTTTACTTCATTGAACTAGTAGAACTAGAAGCCACACATTTTTTATTTAAATAACAAGGAGAGGAGAAGATATTATTTGGATTAACGTTCTTCAAAACTGCAAAGGTTCTCTCAGGATGGAGAGGGATAATGACAAGAACACAATAATTAACCAATGGCAAGAAGTTAACTGCTACTGCAAAAATAAGATGTTTCATAACACTTATACTTACACCTCTTCCTTTCTTTACGACTACCTCCACTTTAACTTCAACTTTTGGAGGAGTGTACACTTTTCTAAGTCAAAATACAGAAAAAGGAAAAACGAAACTATTTTGATCATTTCAGTCCATTAATATGAAGAACTTAACAAAAGAAAATTACCATTTACTGCTAACATGAGGCAGTATAGTAAACCTTCTTTACTGATTTTCTCCCCTTTTAGTTAGATTATTCAACTTTCCAACATATATCTGACTATTTAGATTTTCTGAGTATCGCCCTTTTTTAGCCAATAGTTAGTGTTTCGCACGTGACGAGACGATACTGTCTTCAGTCTCGGTCTCGTCTCGATATTAACCATGGTGGTGGTCCCAGTCTCGTCTTATAGTCTGAGTCGCAACATTGGACTTGTAAAGACAAGTGTCGCAGAGACAGCAAAGTTTAGCCCCAAATGTAACCAGTTACGATTTCGTATGACTTGCCAGTTGCCAGGTAGTAAGTCACGTGAATGCTACGATATGTTCTTGTACAACGTAGTTAAGTCAACAGAGAAGTGGCATTGAAAGGATATCAAGAAGGAAAAGACAAATCGTTAGTGAAGACGAAAAGTCAGGAGTTGGGTGAAGGTGACAACAACGTATAGGCATATAATTTCAGAAAACATAGGAGATTATTTTTCAAACTGATTAAATAATAATAATAAATAATCATAATAAAATAATAACGATAATAATAATAATTACAGCTTTTCTATTTGGGGCAGGCAAGAGTGGGTCGGGACCAAACGAAACCTCGAACCTTTAAATAAATAAATAAATAAATAAAACATTTTTTGCAATTGCAAATGGTCAAACAAGGATCGGGCGATCACTGACAGCCTACCAAATCTAAAAAAAAATATACAAAACTAAATTTCAAACGATTAAAAGATAGTAAGATAGTGCTCCCCGATTGGAGGGTATGTCAATGACTTAAAAGACATGTGGGATAGAGAGTCTTATGTCAAGTTTAGGGGTAGGAACGCTGCATGAATTTCTGGAGATTTATGCGGGTTAAACGTTCCCGGAATGCCTCTACAGAACAACACGTAACCACCTCTTCGAGTAGGGAATTCCCGACACCAATCACCCTAACGGAAAAAAAGTTTCGACGGCAGTCCAAGTGAGACGCCTGTATTGTAAGTTTCAGAGAATGTCCTCTGGTACGAGTTACATTTGAAAAATCGAAGAATGGGAGGTCAATACCCAATAGACCATGAACAATCTGGAAAGTGAGGATCAGATCGGCTCTTAATCTCTGAAGTTCGAGTGAGTCAAGCTTTAACAATTTCAGGCGTTGACCATATGTCTGGTCGCGGAGGCCTTGAAGGGACTTAGTATACCGTCTCTGAACCGCTTCTATCAAGTGAATGTCGCAAAGCAAATAAGGGGACCACACAAGGCTGGCGTACTCAAGAATCGGTCTAACATACACCTTAAAAGCCCATACCTTGACGTCCCGACTGCTAGATTGAAAGCAATTTTGCAATTTTGCGACAGTGCAGGCTGAATTTAATGTTTTCAGAAAACCAGACACCGAGGTCTTTGGTTTCAGTTAACGAGGGAAGAGGATGTCCATCAAGGTAAAATGAACATCTACCAGTCTGGTCTCCGACATGCATACCGTTACATTTAATTACCGAAATCGGCAACTGCCATTCTTTTGACCAATTAATGACAATTAATCTGTAATTTCAACAACTCAATGTCGGCTTCGCTGATAATTGTAGAATCCAGCTTCAAGTCGTCAGCAAACTTTGATTGGTTTGCCGAGGTCGGCTCACAATTAAGGTCATTGATATAGATCACGAAAAGTAACGGGCCCAAGACGGAACCCTGGGGTACACCACTTATTAGTCTAAGCTGAGAAGATTTAGATTCCCCGACCATTACTCACTATGATCTGTCATGTACAAATGCAGAAATCCACCTCAATAACTTGCCACCAAAGCCAAGTTTTTCAATTTTGAAGAGAAGCTTCGAGAGGGTTACAGAATCAAAAGCCTTTTTCTCGTTGCGATACCGACGTCTAGACCACTCGTTCATGTATAAAGACATAACAATAGTTGGTGTGTCGTCGAGCGACCTGGCATGAAGCCAAATTGGTCCCTACCAATTAAATTGTTGGATTCAATAACGGTCATCATATTATCGCGGATGATAGATTCCATTACCTTGTATGGAATCACCGTAAGCGCAACTGGGCGATAGTTTCCCGGATCTGAAGCGTCTCCCTTCTAGTCTCGTCTCATCTCGTCTCCTCCACTACTGGTGTCGTCCCAAACTAGGTCAGGGCCTCGTCTTGAAATTCGAGACAACACATGACTGACACAGAGAGAATGCTCATGTCGTGTAAAACATTACCAATGGTAAAGTGGTCGTATCTGTTTTTATTCGCACAACCCAGAGCCATACAAAACCAGAATCGCAAACTTCAACGTGCTAAAAAAGGTTGAGAAGGTAAATTACGTATGTGAGATAGGGTTCGGTTAGGTTACATTTGGTTGTTTTCTATTGGCCATTGACTGTAACAACGACTTCTGGTTTCAAGTGATGCTGAATTTGACAACTCATTTTAGACCAAAAAAGTACCCATAACTCGGACAAAATTACCAGCACAGAAAATATTTGCGTACAAAAATCATAGGGGAAGGTCAGATGTAACTTTTCACTTCTATACATTTTCCTACCGAAGTGAAAAATAAACGAGGTACAGTGATTTTTCGTGGATCAATTGTCTCTATTGTCGTATAAATCATAAGTATTGTGTCTGTTTATATCGTATATATCATCCCGTATATTGTTACTATTTACGAGGGCTGATACAGGTTTCAAGCTCGCATTTTTCAGTATATCAGCTGGCTAGTTAAAATAAACAGTTAACTCTGTACCAAGCTTTCCTATTGTTAATATTGTTGTGTAATGTGACCATGGGGAGTGCTATACAGGGCCTGTTATTGGTTTCCATTCTGCAATCAGACGTAACCAATGCATTGCATAATATTGGGTGTTTTTTTATTCTTTCACCAACTCAACCTCTTGCGCAGTTGTTCTCCCCCCTCCTCCCCAATAGGTGTCTTTTCGGCACCATTCCGCGAATTAACTCCTATCATTTTTAATGTTGGTTGGTTGTTAGCGGCCCACGTGGTCCTTTCCAACCAGTTGCAAGCATGTATCAAACTTGTCTACTTATTTATTGGCTGTTATCTAAGCATGACGAACCTTGATCTTGTGGTTTTCCCCTTCTCTCTCTTCCCTCCCTTTTCATAATTTATGCAACTTTGGAATGATCTGGATTCTGGAAAACTAACTGAATGTCCAATATACACGGCAATAAGGCGGCTAAAGGCAGTGACGGATACTACTTGTCGAAGGCTGCATAGGCTACTTGCTGTGATGCCTGTGGGTGCAAAACGCTTCTTGAAGGTACTGTGCGACAGGTACACTTACATTGCATTTGGATCACAACACAAAATATCCAACACTGTTCGATTGAAGCGTTGGGAACGCAGCGGCGGAGAACAATAGCAGCCAATCGCTTCAAAAGGATCAGTATCACGTGACTGCATCCCATTAAAGAGGTCGAGTGTTGGAGAGAGGTTTCTGGGAGAAATAACTCTGACGTGCTCTCTTCAGCCTAACCGATGGTAAACCTATAGTTCAACTCACATGCTGGAAAATAGGCCAGTCCAGTCTGGTGCAATTTCTTAACGATGGATTGTATTGCTCTTCCTAAACACGGGGCAGAAAGACTTGTGACTTGAGGATCAATTCGCTATGTTCTGGGCATGCTGAAATTTGGGACAATTTCGGGCAACTTCAAGTTAGAAGTCCGAAAAGGCCTATTTTATAGGTGTTGAGCAAGGGGGCCCTGGAAGTTAGAATACCAGCACCTGGTGTTGGGCGCCGAGGCCTTTAAGTCAAAAGGCTCACGAGCTGATACAATGGTTGTGGGTTACAGATTGGTGCAAAGGGGATTGTTGTTACATTGAATTTGGTGTACAAAGCATAAATGACATGGACAAATTGTGGTCAATAATCAGCTTCTGGTGATGGTCTTGAAGTTGATTGTAGAAAAGTCCAAAACTTGAGCAGTATTATTGACATCACTGAGCACAATAAACTGGGTGCTGTAGTGTCTTCCCCTACTTTTACTGCCTTGAATGCAATGCACAACACCACAGTGTGTCATACTTATTCCAGCGATCAGGAGTTAACAAGCAAATTAAATGTTGCCTTGAATATGGTGACGTCTTTCTCAGTCCAAGGCGCGTTTTGCAACCAGAAGCAACAAAGTAATTAAAGCAGCCTTCGACAGGCATTGTCTGTCACGGCCTTAACCTATTGTCTGTCATGGACCTATTATAAAGAAACCTACAAAACCCTATACAAGAGACATCGTGACTGCTCTAGAGCAGGACTTCAGTACTCCGCTATGTGCGGACACTGCCAGATGATGTCATGCATCAACTCGCCTTCGATATGTATTGATGAGTCTGATGATATTAAGACTGAAGATTAATACACTGTTCATTTAATCAGCTTTTAAGACGTTTATATGATATCAGTGTAAACGTGCTAACTATATTTGTACTCTTTCATGTACTTTTTGTAATAATTTGCAATAATACTAACACTTGTTTCATGAAAAACCACTGTATGCGTGTATTTTTCTCTTTAAGAGAAAAATGTATAGAAGTGAAAAGTTAGATCTTGCTTTGCCCTACAAGTTTTGTAAGAGAAAAATTCTGTGCCATTAATATTTAACGCGTGGGGGAGAAAAAATCAAAATATGGCAGCCGTTTTTCTGGGGACTTTGGTATGTTATTCTACACCTTGAAAATAAACATTCTGCCAAGTTTGAACTTTTGGGTAATTTTGTCTGGGTCACTATTTAATTTGAGTGGCCTAAATGTCAGGAAGGTTCTGTACGACAAGCACAAGATGGCAACAGAATTGTACTTTAGACCCGATTCCTTTATAAATTAGGTAATGCATTATACCATAATGTGTTACAATAGCAGTACAGCATACGTACAAGTATGCAATGCATGTTCCCTCTGGAACTGAAGTTATTTTTACCCATTTTATCAGGAAGTGACGTTGATTTCTATACCAACCAAGATAACAAGCAACACACGGAAGTAGGATTGGTTTCCCAGAAGTTACAGTGCACGCCAACTAGCAATTTTGCCATTTAATACAACTACTTATGAATAAATAACCAACATGGATATAAAACTTATAGATAATTTAAATGTTACATAAACATTTAAAATTGTTTTAGCAATACATTATTTAAAGGCTTCAGGAAAATTCTCTGAACCTCTTTAGAGTGACAACCTGCGACCACAGTACTTTTTGAAAATTAACAAATAAATACAGAAGTTCTACTCACCTTAAACAGTTGAATGGTGTTAATTCATAATGTTTTTCGGCTGTATTAACGTCAACGTTTTTACTTATGCTCATAAATCCTATTGGCACTTCTGCTGTTGTCTAATAAGAATTAAAATAAAGGTATTGGAATTAAAAATTAACGAACTCACTCTTTATGTTTTCAGTTGGATATTGGTCACTTCGATCCTAAGGTGATAAAACTCCCACCGCATAAAACCGAATTTAACACTTTTAAACTTTACATTTTGCTACAATTTACAATGTTCAAAATGCCATTTATCGACCACACCCTTTGTGCATTAAAGTGCCACCATCCAAAAACTGATTTGCTGCATACTGCAACTCCCTTTCATCTCATCATCGCTAAAGCTCTGAAAGAAGTGAAATACTGTGCCAGGAAATGCGAACAATTTTTCAAATGCAAGCTATAAATATAACCAATCAAAGTAAATGACAACAAGACCTACATGTATTTAAACATTTTTACTGCTATGACAAAATGATCCACACCGTGTATCTAAGAGATGTACTGAAAAAAAACTCTTAGTCAATTGTAATTTGCTTATAGTGCTCATTGCTCCATTTTCCGTGCAGGTACACAATGACGAATTTCAAATTCTCTAGTCTGAAATAAATGGCGGTTGGAGCAAGCATATTTTAAAATGTTTCCACTGTAATGGCGTTCTTGCATATGGCGTCCCGTATTGCTTATTGTTAGGGCCATGTAGGATATTATTAACACTCTCTCTTAATGGGGATGACCTACAATAAGATAACCAAAGCATTACTAACCAAATATGAGACCATACCCATATGTACAGCAGAAGGTATGTGCTTTCATTTTTTGCTTGAATTTTTTTATTTCAAATTTAATGCAAAATACCTATAATGCATAGACATTCAACTTAGATATCATTAAAAAAGGCTTATATCCTAAATCCTTAGGAGTACATTATGGTGGGAAGGGATTTAGGATGTAAGCTATTTTAAATGATACCTAATTTGAATGTCTATGCATTACAGATTTTTTTTCGTTAAATCTTAAAAAGAAAAATTATAAAAAAAATTATTAAGTCCACCAACAAAACGTGAACTTCATGAGGATTCCTTGGGTACCGACCTACATACACATGGGTCTTTACAAAAGGACGTACATCTTGAGTGGAAGGGGTCAATCACTTTCTTTGAATCAAGCTACATCTGATTACCAAAAGACATAGAATACCCTTGAAATGAAATGAAATGGGCTTTATTTTCAATTTTCAAATAAAGAATGGATACAAAAAGAAGACATGAAGTCTTTTGGAGCCCGGTAAAACAACAAAGAAAATACCAAAAATTACAAATGTAAAATAAGAAAATAAAATTTGTACAGCACTATAAACATAACGAGTAAAATCATACAGTTTAAGACAAAAAATCAAAAAATTAAGTAAAGCAAATAAAAATAAGAACACAGGAATCCAAAAAATAAACCAATAAATGAACTGGAGAAAAAAGAAAAAGAAAGACTTTGTTAGTATAAAAGGGAAGAATTTTTCATCACTTCTCTTTATTACTCTACTGAACATTAAAGGTTAAACTCTTGGCATCGTCTTACAACTAAGACATTACAATATCATGCACAGCTGCCTGTTTAGAATTGGGAGTGACTACCTGCTAATTTAATCATCTCAATTTAAGCACCTGTGTGATGCATGATGCAGTAATGAACTAGTACACATGATGAACTAGTACACATGATGCAGTGACAAACATCTCAGAATGAAAGCATTACTAAATTGAATGATGAACCTACTTAACTGGTACAGTGTAATATATGTCGGCAATATCGAACGCCTTGAGGCTGTCCAACCCCTATTAACGAAGGGACTCCCTGGTTTCCGTGACCTTTGCTGCTCCTAACACCTTAATAAGGTTGATCTGGAGCTACTTGAGTTACGAAGAATCAAATTGCTTAATCTCAACCTACAAGATCCTACACGATCTCATTGCTGTCAATCTACCCTTTTTTGAGTTTGCGCCATGCATTGGTCGAACAAGGGGCCATAGCTGGAAACGTCCAATACCAGCCTCGTCTACAAACACTCGCCGAAACTTTTTTTTGGTGAGAGTTATTCATGTTTGGAATGCTCTGAGCGAGCTTACCATAAACCAAAACACGGTGCAGGGATTTCGTCTCCATCTTAACTTTTCCCCATTGCTCCAGATTTTATGGTGTGGTATTAGTGGCTCACCACCCTTCCATCACCCTGCCTCTTAGGTGTGGCAAAGATTATATTATTATAATACGTAGATTAAAATTATAACTGACTAATATTATAATGTACAGCTTCTCCATCAATAGAATAAAACATTTAATTTTGGATAAACAAAAAATTTAAAATTTACCTTAAAAGGGTGCAACACTTACCGATCATATAAAGTTAAACTATGGCATGGTCTTAAAACTAAGCCATTACACAGTATCAGACACAGCTTCCGTTTAGAAGAGCGAGTGACTACCTGCTAATTTAAGCATCTCAATTTAAGCACCTGTCTTACCTCTGCTACCAAACATACATCAAAATTATCTTGTTGTTCTATCATCTCTGCCAAAAAATACTCTCCGTAAAATGTTTTCAGCACTTCAGTTTGTCTGCCAAATAATGACATGAGATCATCACTGTCTTCAACCCTGCAAGTAAATGGACCTCAATAAATTACAGTTACTAAAACCTGAGAATGCAAAAACTACTGCATGTTTCTTAATGAATTTTATGATTCAACACAACCAACTTGACCTGAAAACCAGTGCAGTTTCACTTTATCAATCACCAGGAATATGTGTAAGAAAATAATTAATGGCTTAATTAATATTCATAACAGAAACAATACAATTAATTAATTAGTTCCATATTTGTATAATATTAAATGCATTATTTGCATAAATGCATAATATTTGCATTTATTAAATGCATGAGTCGAGTATTTATTCGGATAGATCAAAATGACTCCAGATAGCAAATATAATTGGGAGTCCTTCTTCAAAGACGACCGAGAGGCGGCAAGATCATTTGTAACCTGAACAAGTGTAATTACACCTATTGTTAGAGTTTAAAGGATGGCATTACCAGCTGACAATATTTACGACAGTTTCGTAGAACCTAAATGACTTTCTAGAAGTAGATTTAATTACGATAAGATCGTCGCTCGTGATCGATCACTTCGTGGAATAACAATAAATCCCTCCCACACGGGATAGTTAATTATGGCGGCATATAACTTCAAAGCACCGCATATAGGGAACAATTGATGAACCCAAAAGCAACAATAGAATGATTGACATGCGTAGAGGTCCCATTTGGTGATAAGGGCCCAAGCTGTCCAAATGTTACTATATTTAGCATTTCAATAATAAATCAATATTACAATGGATCGATCATGGCCGATAATGCTACAGTATTTAAACCGATCCTCGGAATGCACCATATCAGTAGATCATCAAACCGCTCAACAGTTTTTTAACTAGTGCACGCCAGTAAAATTCCGGAGGTCCCGATTCATAGTACGCCAGGCCAGCAGCCGTGCCGAGTTGGTGACGGGGCTTCACCGCCCAGCTATAGCCGAGTGCTGATAGCCTCACTCAAGCTTCTATAATACAGCTAAGTATTCTGATTCATTAGCAATAGCTATGATTGTTAAAGCTTAACTAGTCACAGTACATACGCTGCTAAATTACCCAGAGATTCATTTAATTAATATAGAGAATATAATAATGATTAGGTTTACCGCTCGACTTAATCCGTAATGCCATTCGTTCGACTCATTGCCGAATAACTGTAATCAACACATCAAATCATAACAATCTGTCATTGATTTAATTGTCCATATTGTGGGGTCAATATTGGTACGCCGGAGTGTCGATTAAAGGCCCAGTATTAGATGAATGATTGCTTATTATTTTGCCTACCTATTTTATACATAATTAGCGTTTTATACAATTGATTGCCCTTATGCCATCCTAGATAATAATGTTTATTCTGGTCAAATGGTCACTGAATAGAACATTACATATGGCACGATGACCCAAAGTTGATTCC
Organism: Lithobius niger; assembly: GCA_023313725.1. Taxonomy (NCBI): domain Eukaryota; kingdom Metazoa; phylum Arthropoda; class Chilopoda; order Lithobiomorpha; family Lithobiidae; genus Lithobius; species Lithobius niger. Next base: position 65,091 of record JAHWFP010050182.1, on the reverse strand, counting down.
ATAGAGGGTGTGTTGCTCCTCACTATACAATTCGGTTCCTGTATTACACTGTTTTTTTGTTGTTTTTTTTCGTTATGTTGTTGTTCTTATCGGTTAGGTTAAGCCAGGCAGGGGACGAAAGTTTCACTGGGTAGGGAACAAGTTGTTCCAAGTAGGTTGTTAAGTAAAGGATACTGCCCGAAAACCCAGGGAGTTTGTACAGCAATGCACAAGTGCCCGCGGACTATTGCTCAAGGTTTTAGGTCATTATCGATTTAAAGGTGCCTTTTCACGTTTTTAACTCCTAGATGCAGCACCGTAGTGCGAGTGTAACAATGAGATGCAGTGAAAGTAACAGTACAGTTGCATGTGTATGTCACAGCACCATGTTGTACCTTCTAAAAATGTTTAATGCTTGCTATTCGTCATGAGTTTTTGCTGCTTGAACGGTGATTGGGCTAAATCGGATTTTTATTATTCAACATGAGTTCTACTGTTACAATATCTACGTTATTGTTTGGTCGGACAATTTCTCATTTCAAGCAACAATGCTCTGGACTCAAAAAACAGATTTAGTTTCACTGCATCTCGGAACAGTGAGATGCAGTAAAACTGACAGCACAGTTGCATGGGTACAGTAAAGTATCACGTTGGATGTTCTAAAAATCTTTAATTCTTGTTGTCTGAAGGGGTCGCTGTTGAGTTTTCTCTGCTTGAATGGTGATTGGGCACTTCGGAATCGAGTAACAATGCTTAAACAGTATATGCAGAAAGCCACAAGTGACAACTATTACAACAGTCGAATCAAAATAAGTTAAAAGTGGACACTTTTGGTGTAATGCATACGAACAAGTAACACCGCAATGTCCAACGAAAGTGTCAAAATTTTAATTATGACCATAATTTTTATAGTTATCATTTTTTAAAAAGTCGTACAATATATTCCATATCGTATCACTTTTAAACAATGGTTTAGCTGATAAATTGATTTCGTAGGAGTTTTAAACAACGGTCCATCTGATAAGTTGATTTCGTACGAGTTTTACCATGATTAGTTTTACATAACTAGTTCCATACGAACGTTCCTACGGAACTTTATATATTACTCATGAGTACATAAAGAGTTACATAGGAACGTTCTTACCGAACTTTATACACTCATGGTTTTACTTAACTTGTAGCACTAGTTTTCATGAAATAAATCAAACAATTAATGAAAAAAAAAAAAACTCAAGCTTGTACAGCAATCAAATACCTTGTCACAAATTACAGCCTCCTCACACTTGGAAAATGGCTGAGATTGCTTTTTTTTTTTTACAGTTCCTACACCAGCAACTGTTGAGGAATGAATATTTTCCAACAATCATATTCCGAAAGAGTTATTGTGTTACTAGCAGTATCTGGACTTTTGAAGTTGCAATAGTTCATTAGCACTGACCGTTCCAAAACGATTGACTTGTTCGTCTTTCTCGTTTCTGTCAAGCTTATTTGGATGACACATTCATCTTCGGAACCATATAATAAAATCGAGACACCCAAATTCGGCAGCATCTTACTAAACGTAGCTTACGCAGCCGAACATGACACAATAATCAAGCACCACAATACAACGAGTATATAAAGTTCCTACAGAATTCTTTACGTACTCATGACGATACCTAACCCGAACACGCAACAATAAATAAGAAACCATAAATGCGATACACCGTATACCATTGCAACAATGTACACCGTCATTGAAGGATGAAGACAACGGCAGCAGAATAGGTAAAAAAATAAAGTATGGTCTAAATACCTTATAGACGTACTTTTGCAACGAATGGGATCTGATAAGTCATATTTGTCACACTTTTTCTTGGACGGTATCCTCGCACTGAAAGAAACATCCTCGGGCTTTGCCCTCGGGAGAGGGTTGAGGCTTAATGGCGCATCAACAGGTACGTCATTAGCACCAACCTCAGCCACATTGCAGTGGACTGGGATGCAACTGCACCACAAGTTACAGAGATGTTAACCAAACTCCAAATCCAGATGTTATACATCCGTAACTCCTGCAAAAATAAAAAATAAATACAGGACTTGGAGGACAGAATCCTCACCCAATTGACAAGCTATGTCCTGCAAAGGTGGAAACGGCGATGAACACCATCAAGATTGTGAGAATCAACTTCAAAATCATGAACTGTGAGAGTCCGGTGACACTAATAACATTCAGAAGGGTCAAACCCCCCCTCCACCACATTAAAAGGAAGCAATAAGTAAGGTTGGTGGGACCAATACGCAAATGCGCTAACACAACCTCTTCCCAGCTTCTGCAATGACAAGCCGAGTGAAATCCCTGTAGAGTGCATTTCATACCCTGCAACTTATTGTCTTCTTTTTTGTCCCACAAGGCTTGCTAAGCAGCGAGCAATCTCAGATGTATAGCTGGAAAGGCGTCTGCGGGAACATGACACAGAACCCTATTTAGGGGAACAGAAAGGACCCCTTTTGCTCTCGGATGTTCTTTTAGTTCTTAGATACCATCCAAGAAAAAGTGTGACAGAAACGATTTATCAGATCCCATTGTTGCTACAGTATAGCTATAACCTATACTTATTTGGGACTCCGGTTACGAGACTAGACGGAGACTTTTAACCAATGAAAGTGACAAAAGTATGGTAATATTTATTGTAAGCGATTTACAGTAGTTTTTATCGGACGACATCCAAGGAGGTAGAAAATCGTTCACGGCAGATTGCCACTGAGGATATTTTCGAACTCCGAGGACTGCATTCGATAAAAACTACGTAAATCGCTTACAACGACCCATTCTTGCAAAAGTGTCGCAATAACTGATTTATTACCATACTTAAATCCGTTCTAACACAATTTTTTAATGGTTTGATTGCATTTTTCTTTGAAAAACAATCTTGAAGGCGTGTGCAATCATACTGCAATACTAAGGAAAATCGGAAACAAGCCAACAGCGAAAAACATACATGGCTTGTTTCAGATTTTCCTTAGTATTATTTCCAGCGATTTGTATCTATTTATATCATACTGCAATAACAATCTTTGTAATAACAATGGTGTGCTGACACGCATTCACGATGTTGGAGACAGTCATTGTTAATGCATCATTCGACTGGCTTTCTGGCTGTCTTTTTCATTGTTCCAACGTATTCACCTATTTTTATTTGATTGTTGCAATAGCGTTATATCATTTGGCACATCAATGCGAAAAATAAGTATAATGTAAATTTATTTTCCGCATTGTCGTGCCAATAACGCGTTACAACAATGAAGTAAAAATAAGTTGAAAATTGACACTATTGGTGGAATGCATACGAAAAAGTAACATCAATGTCCAACTTTACTTTTGGGATATTGTTGCAACTCTCCAGTAGACGGACACTTTTAAACAATGAAAATGATAAAAGTTATGGTAATAATAGTTACGCAAACGCCAACACCTTGCAGCTGCGATGGTGGTGGCAAATTAGTACGTTATCAAATTCTGCCCCCCCCCCCCAAAAAAAAAACTATTTACTCGTAGGAATGCCCGAACTTGTCGAATTTTTTCTTATTTATGTGCTGTTTTCGTCAAAGGTTTTTTCTTTATGGTGCGATACATTACGCAGAGCAATAAAAATAATCGTTCCTGAAAAAATAAGTGGTTGTACGTTTTCTAGTCGGGAGACTTAAAATTTCATACTCATTTTGTTAATGGATCCTGTTCACCATAGACCTGTAAGTATAATTTGTCCCCATAATGATTATGAAACTTTAAACTGCGGGTGGTTTTCCCGCCTTTAGAACAACAATGCGTTTTTTGTTTGTTGGCGAATGTTGCTGAGTGGGCTGGATATCACTCAAAAGGGCATTAAATCATTGCTGTTATAGACAGGAACTCATTCTAATAAAAATGCAGGACGCTTCTAATAACCGCACTACGCTTCTTTATCACAGCAAAAGGATAATTCCACATGAAAACAAGAACATAACTGATCTATGAAGCTTGATTTTGCATGGTACGTGTAATAGCATGTATTGTTGATTATTTCTAAGCCAAGGCTCTATTGTGCAATGGACTGCAGTGGTGAGGAACCCGAGGGACGCGCCCCCAACAAAAAGGTTGTACCATTTTTTTGTGTGGCGGGAGGAAGTAATTCGTTTAGACTTATTTAGCTCCATTTTTTTGGTTTAAATAACGGTATGCAGTTTCTGTTATAGGCTTTATTTTTAATTGTCGGGACGAAAAAAAAAACAGAAAAAAAAACCACCACCACCACCATAAAAAAAAACTGCAACAACCACACAGAACGCTATTCTACTTGTGAAGACCTCCAGTGGTGCCTATCCCTCCCCCCGGTCCAGTGATGAGTTATCCTCTCCCAATATAAAATGCCCCACCCCCCACCCCCAGTTTAAAAACAGTACTCTTATATTTCCAACTTGGACTAGAGGTTGAGTAATCACTCCCCTGCCCCCCCCCCCACACACACACTTTCGGCCATGTTATCTTCACACGTTTTATTTCTATCCCTTCATAACAGCCGTGTGCTGTAACAGCATGCACTATTCTGTTTTATTTTCAATCAATACTTAACCGTGCATAAAATCATAAACTGAAATATATTTTTTTTATTGTAGATTTGTAGATTTATGTGTTGTGTTGACGGGTTATGTTGCGTTGTGGTGACTGTTGGTGTGTTGTCATTACATAATAAATACATCGATAATTTTCCACCCCCCCCCCCCCCCCCAAAGTGCCAATGAGGAATTTCCATCCCCCTCCCCTTCTCTAAGCACCATGTATTTTGAGACGAGCGCCAGTATGGTAATCGCTGCCGATCACAATGTTAGGTAATTGTATTGTTCTTAAAAACAAACACTAACTAATGACTATGGTGTTTATTAGGTAGTTATTACTTCCATTTCAAATTTTTAACGACACTTCGTAAAACAATGGCAGAATTATTGTCGACGGCACGCCGGAAAGGCAAACAAACTAACCAGCGACGATGCATGTGGCGTTTGATTTTTGGCATGTGGCGCTTATATCGGCTGCCACCTAGAAGCTCTGCTAGAAGGCCACTTCACCCCAGATGATCATAGGATAACCGTGGTTTTACGGGACCATTTTGAGCCAGCGATCGCCCGTTCAGCGACTTGATAAACAAGAGTAGCTCGCTTCCAGTCATATTGTCGATTGGAATTCGGTAGCTTGATACACTCCAATACAATTTTTGCGTTCGTAGCGGTCCGACTTACGTTTCGTAATAATTTACTAGTTTCTTTGGCCAGAGTTGCGTCGATTCATGGGATCGAGAACGGCATCCATGTTGGTTTCCGAAGCGACAACTCGGTCTGGAATATCCGTGTAAAAAAAAATATTGGTCAAAAACGTGACCCGGCTGACACTTGAGAACCGAAGAGACTCCTCGGATCAGGCATATCCGTGAAAGAAAAACTATTTGCGAGCAGCCGAAGTCCGCGCGTGCACTTAGTAGATATAATAAGCGATGCGAGAATCGATGATAATGAATGATGTGGTGACGACCTTCGCTTCGAAGAAGATTCGTAACGTTCTTCACATATATTTCAAAGCAAAATGTAAGTAGACAAATTTCTAAGAACAGGTACTTGAACTTTAGTTCGGAATGATTGGGTGTACCAGTGGCATATCCGCTTAGCTATGGGCCGTCTGCCCCTGCTTTAGTTTAATTGTTTAAATAGTTTTATACTCTTGTCATGCATTGTAATCATTCTCATACGTTTGAAGTCATCAAACAGTAACACGAAACAAACAGTTAATTCGAAGTTACCTTGCTCTTCTGATTTTGATTTTTGGCATCAACGATTCTCGTGAACAATATCTTATCGAATATAAATCGTATGATTGACTTGGAAAACCTTCTGTGAATACAGCATTTAAAGTCCCTGGAATGAAGAGAAAAGGAAAAATACGTTCTAAATGACGGAACTTTACTGTAAAACGGGAAAAACAACAGTAAACTCACTTTGTAATAAACAGTCTTAAGTGTTCTAAAAAATTGTTCCTTATACAGAAAGTTCTTTATATGGAAGGCCACCTAACAGCTAACCGGTAGTGAAATGTTGTCACTGCAGAGTGTAAAAACACTACTGATGAACATGAACTAAATAAAACTATGCATTTCGGTTGTATTGCGAGTTGCATTGTGTATCAATAATACAAAATGTAATTTAAAGATACATTCCACCCAGTTGGTTTTCCTGTATGGCTCAATTTTGTAACATTACTTCAGATGCAAGTAAATGTTGCAAAGTCATTACTGCATTTGTTCCGATTTCCCACGTGGAAAGTAAAGCACTACCGGGTAGAAAGCGGCAGCTGACAAATTGAAGACCATTCAATCACTTCATGGATAAGAGAAAGCAGTCCGGGAGTATACAACTCGGTAAAATTTTCAGAACTAATCTTAAGATCGTCAGCGAATTTAAACCCAAAGGCATCATTATCAGGAAATTTCAGATCATTTAGTAGATTAGGAAGGCGGACCCAAGACGGACCCCTGTGGGACCGCGCTTAAGACAGGTGCCCAATCAGAGAGGGCGTCTTCCACAATTTCCAACAGAAAGGCCGTTAACCAAACTTTAAGCTTTCCAGCAACACCACAGCATTCAAGCTTCAAAAGAAGCTTGCGGTGCAAGATGGATTCAAAAGCCTTCTTGAAGTCAAAATAAATGTTATCTGATGGAATTCCAATATGGAGCGCACTGGTCCATCGGTCGAGAGCACACAGAAGCTGATATACTGAAACATTTTGCTTGAATATTTTAACTAATCCACTTTTATTAAGAATTGTGTTTGCCATCATTTTTGTGTTTTTTAATTCAAGAGTCACCAAATCCATGACTCACCATATCCAGTGCACAGAACCAGACCTTCTGGACGTGTAGTCATGTAACTCAATCAAAATAGATAACACGAATTTACTTCAATGCCATTTAATCAGACTGTGTTATTCGAAACACCATTGATCTCATTAGCTGACGATGCCAGCCACTCATTTGCTTGCTTACTTTGCTCCTTTACCCGGAGCAACGTAGAATACGTGCTCTGCATGTGTGAACTTCCCTTTTTTTTACCCGATTAGTTTGTAACTTCAGACAACAGAAGACAATATTAGCATACAATTTCACTTGACTTTTTTGTGGTTTGCATAGTTAGTTTTGTAATTTATTTAAAATAAGGAACGATCTCACCTATAGATTTTGTGCGATGATCGATGGAACGACGTGGTGTCGATGTTTAAGGCGAGCGCAATGGTCGCACAGGCATTATCTCCCCCTCTTCACAGAAACATCACTGTGCGCCGCAAAAAACAAAACAAACCTAAAAAACAAAACCACTTAGGAAACAACGCCTCACCACACACTGAAAATCAAAACATCCAGAATTCGGTGGAGCATACGGCGCAAAGTCAGGCTATGCGAACCCTCGTCCCAGCGGTGACGGAACTTTGTGACATGCATAATTTAAGGAAGGAAAATAAAATGATTAGGGATAAAGAAAACTCCCTGGATCTCATGATTGAAAGCAATAGGAGTGTAATTCAGGAGGAACTCACTCAGATGTCGTCCGCATGGCGGGTCTGCACTACTATAGTTGGGGACTCTCACGTTAGGGGTCTTAGAGGCGGTACTAATCCAGGATCTAAAACTTTGACTTACCCAGGCCTAAAAACAGAAGAACTATCTTCCAAATTGCAATATGTTATATCTGAAGGAGATAGTGACGGCGCGTTCGTGGTATGTGCAGGATCCAACAGTATCACAGCCGACACGCCTAACAGAATCGCCCAACATATTCAGGACTTCACAACTTCAAACCGAGTAAAGTACCCAACAGCCAAAATTACCATCATAGGCCTGTTCCCACGACTTAAACAGTCGGAAAGAGACCTCGATATGAAGATCATACACACGAACTCATTATTACGCAAATTATGTGTCACACAAAATTACTCTTTTCTGTCAATTGATAAAGCAATTTGTTCAGACCACACCCTCCTAGCAAGGGACTCCATTCACCTAACGGCCACGGGCAAGAGAGTACTTCAACACGAGCTTATGAAATTAAATCTTCCTTCGGAAAACCAACTGCATTAATAGGGACATACCCATCTATTCAGATCACTCAGGCAAGAAAAAATAGAAATCTGTCTTGTATCCTGGTTAATGCACGCAGTGTTATTAGGAACCTAGGCTGTCTTAAAGACCTTCTGCGTCAAAACACTTACGACGTTATTTTTATTGTGGAGTCCTGGCTAAGTGCCAGTGTTACTGATGCAATGCTTGTGGATTCTTTTCTTTATTCTGTGATTCGTAGAGATCGAGGTAGTAGGGGTGGGGGCCTGCTTGTGCTTCATAGAGTAAATATCCCATTGGCTATCGTGGAGGTGGGGGATGAAGTCGAGAGTTTTGTTTTAACCTTGCCGAGCGAAAAAATCTCTTTTATTCTGTGTTACTTACCAAACAGCTATGTGGATCTCGACATACTTAATCTGTGTACGTTTATTAGAAGGGTACTTAATCCAGGGCATTCAAACATCATTCTGGGAGATTTCAATCTCTCCACCATCGACTGGGAACGCAACCAGACTGGTGACTGCCACCACGAGTATTTTTTGGATTTGTTTACACCCCTGTGGCTTAGACAACTCGTAGATCACCCAACAAGGGGTCTAAATATTCTTGATTTAATTTTTACTGATGACGACTTTTTGGTGTTTGATCTGGAGGTGGGGGCTCACTTCGGGAACAGTGATCATTGCACAGTTGGATTTCGTTTAAACCTTTCGCAGAAGGTCATGGGTAATCCAGAGATGTCAAAATCAACAGGTTCTAGTAACTCTGCTTTAAACCTTGATAAACTTAAACTTTCCTTATCACAGGTGAATTGGGATAGCTTAGTTTTCGAGGTTCATTCCAACATTGAACATGCTTGGATTGCCTTCCATAATATACTTAAGGGGCACATTGAGATGTGTCAGGTTTTACACAAACCTGGTAAACAACAGAACTTCACCCCAAAAAATATTATTATACTACGCCAGCGCAAACTTAAGCTGTGGAAAATATATAAATTAAACCGTACGCCACAAACCTTAACCGTGTATAACAAGGCACGTATTCTTTATTCTCAGGCAGTGGAAACCTGGAATAGTATGATAGATTCGGCTGTGATTCGCAATGGTAGTCCCGTGGATCTTTTCAAACTTTATAGGCGCAAAAATGCAGTTTCACGGACAATTCCCCCACTTATAGACGCTAATGATTTTATAACTGATACAGTTAGTAAAGCGGAGCTACTTGGTCGCTCTTTTGCTTCAAACTTCATTACTGACGATGGAGCTAGTTTAATACCGCTGGCTCAAATTGGTAAGTTTGATGTAACCTGCTCTCAGGTAACTTTTCATCGAAGCTCTGTTGTTGCTGCCTTAAACAAATTGAAACCAAGTAGGTCGTGTGGTCCCGACGGCATCTTCGCTTTTCTTCTTAAAATGTTATCACGTGAAATTAGCTACCCTCTCTCCAAACTCTTTACCCTTTCCTTCTCCCAGAGTAGCTTGCCGACAATGTGGAGACAAGCCAACATTATTCCAATTTTCAAGAAGGGGTCACCCTCAAACCCTCTAAATTATAGGCCTATAGCCCTAACGTGTGTGGCCTGCAAAGTCATGGAATCCATAATCCGGGACGCCTTGGTTGGTTTCTTGGAAGAACAGTCTGTGATTAGCCTAGATCAATTTGGTTTCGTCCCTGGTAGGTCGGCTGTTCACCAGTTACTACTGGTTCTGGATCGTTGGACTAGCGCTCGTGACATTGGGGTTTCTTCTGATACCGTATACTTCGACTTTAAAAAAGCTTTTGAATCGGTTATTCACCGCAAACTTCTTCTCAAACTAGACTGTTGTGGTATAACAGGTAAATTAAAGGGTTGGATTGCAGCCTTCCTCCAGGACCGCCACCAGAGGGTACATATTGAGAATTCATCCTCGGCCTGGATTTGTGTACCTTGTGGTATTCCACAGGGATCGGTTCTTGGCCCCCTTCTTTTCGTATTATACTTGAACGATCTTAATTTGGAGAGGTGCAACACATTCGGGTTCAAATTTGCCGACGATCTTAAGGTGGGAGGGGAGGTGCCAGACTCTCTCCCTTCCATGGACTTAGATAACATTGTCCAGGAAGTAGTTTACTGGTCAGAGAGTTGGCAGCTCCCTCTCTCTATAAACAAGTGTCATGTCTTCAACGTGGGTGGACTCGATAGAAATAATACATACTCTTTGGGCCATGAATTGTTGCCATCATCTACGGAAATCCGAGACCTTGGAATTTCGTTTACAGGTGACCTGAAATCGTCCACTCACTGCCAGGTGATTTGTGCTGCAGCGTATCGTCGTACAGCGGTTGTAAAACGGTGTTTTTCTTCTGGAAACACTGAAACCAGAATTTGGGCATTTAAAGTCTTCGTTCGCCCATTGCTCGAGTATGCGACCCCTGTCTGGTCACCCTACCTTGCGCGCGACATTGACTTAATTGAGAAGGTGCAAAGACGTTACACTAAGGGACTCCCG
>JAHWFP010050182.1:0-26792 GCA_023313725.1 Lithobius niger | reverse complement strand
CCTTTTCTGAAAGGACACATTAGGAGGTTTTTATGAATTGTGTTTTTGATTTTTAATGTTTTATGGGTGACACTTGTTGGTGGGTTGACTCGGCAGTACATTGCCATGTTTTTTCAATTTTAATTTTTATTAAAAACCTGATGACGGAGGATGTTTTCTCCGAAACGTCGTTTGGACTTTTATATGTGCACTGTAAAGGCTTCGTTCTTAATTGATCTAGCATTGGTGCTGATTTTCCTTCAAAGGCATCAATGTATCACAGAGCATTCACCAGAATCGGATGTGATAGTTCTGTCAGAGGGCTTACAGTCGTCAACCAGTAGCAGTCGTAGCAGTCAGCAAGCTTTTATCCACAATGGAACCAAACAACCGCTGGCAATGCCATACGTGGCCGACTGGTAGTTATGCCTCAACGTGTATCACAGGCACCCACATCACGCAGTTTTCAAAGAATGGGTTGAACCATTGCTCACCAAGCGTGGAGATAAAAATGTGAGACCAGATGCACACAAGAGTTCAAGAACAGGATAAAATAAGAAATCGGAGGAGGGGAGGGGCGGGCCAACATCAATCATGCCAAGTTTTAGTCTTGACATACTAATCTGTCAATCAGCACGTTTTGGAAAGCTCGTTGTTTAGGCAAAAAAGGCGCTACACAATTCTACCCAGCATTGAGCATTCAGGTTCCACCGCAACGATTTTGCACGAGACATTTTCCGTTGGATCGGAACTAGAGGGAGGAGTCCTCGGGGGGGGGGGACGCTAAGGGAATTCTTATCCAAACTAGATACAACCTGTAATCGGGATATTGCTGCGTCGGTCACACGTGACGAGCAGTCTTTCGGCCGTTGATGTTCTCGAGAACCGTGGGAAGCAACTCTTCCGTGAACAATGTTCTTGGCACTTGTTGCTTCAAATACCTCCACTTCCTACTGTGTAAAATTGACACGAAAAACGCACGTGTATGTTTGTAACACAAAATGGTGAAAATCACCCTTGGTGAGGCATCACCATACATGGAACACGACACCAACATATTTAAGCCTAATACACAAGTGGAACAAAAAAATAGATGTGACTAACTAGCTGGGTCCCAAACGAAAACGTCAGCGGGATCGATGGCGGCGCGCCTAGTGGTGGTGGTGGGAGGAATGCCGTTGTATTACTTTCAAGTGGGGTTTAAAATGTAAAGGCTTATTGCAATCGAATAGCACAATATTTTAACCCAAGTTTTTTTTTTGGATAGTAAAATCTTGTTTTTGGGAAAGAGCATAAAAGCATGCAACTCATAGTTTAAAGGGTAAGAATTATTGTGTTTTCTGGAAGTGTGGGAAGGGAGCATAAAATTAGCAGTTACCCCTCCAGAAATATTTCTAGCTACAGACCTAAAACTAATGCACGTTGGCTCAGCAAGCCCACAATTCGATGCTGCACTGTAAGTACGACAGGTAAGGAGGGAAATATGTAGGTAGAAGGCTTCTGCAATGTGTTGGCAAATTTGAGAAAGTTCAGTAATTCAGCCAATTAATCAGGCCGGCACATTTAATAAGTCCGCGTACCTGATTTACATCCTTCCAACTTATAACACTTCTGACAAACCTTGTCAAGATTAATTGGTTGTCGAAATTAAACGTTTCTTATATTCGGCTTTGGGTCAGCTGATGCACTTTATATTAACTTCCGCTTCAGCTTTGCAATTGTTTATCGGTAGTGACGTGGATCCTATGTTTGGGGTAGAGATGCCAGTAAATCCTCTGTTCATGTTATGACATTGTAGTTGCATTCAATACTACCCGGTTTGCACTCCGGAACCAGATTTGTTTGTGGAATATCGCTTTTTAATTCTAGTGTGTACTTTGCGTAAATACAGTTAATGGTTCTGGGTTTATAGTGAAACATTTCTCAAAGCGGAATACTATCGAAATCACTTCTTCTGTAACTTAAAAAAAAACGTCTGCTTTACTGTTCAGCATTATTGAATGCAGGGAAGCTGTGAATCCTGAATTGTTTCAGTTTTAACAAGGGTAATATGGATTTTTGAGTGTTTTGGATATTAACGAATTTAGACTCGTGTTGGGTTGTTCCATAATAGTGTGTTTACAACCCACTAGATGGCGCCGTAAACTGCTGGTTTATTTTTCGATTTGAGCTTTCGGTTTCGTTCTCCCGTTTCCCCAAGTGTCCACCAGGCGGTGTGCGAACGAAGTATTCCAATCGTTTGATTGGCTGAATGAACAGCCAACCAGAACAGCCAATTGGGTTCGCGAAATTCCACGTATTTCGTTTAAAATCCCCAAAAGTTGGTCCTACAGCAACCACTTGCATGTTCGCTTCTTTGCCGCCATTTTGTTTTATGTAGAAAGAGCGAGAGCGCCGTCCTACGCTACTACCGAGAAATAACCGGAAATAATAGGCGCCATCGGGTGAGAAAACCACGCAGTATTTGCCGCCGGGTATGAAAAAGGCCGAAACGCGCGTGTACAACTGGTGGCGCCATCGAGGAGTTTTTGGGGAACTAGTACCAAGCGTTCCAAGTTAATACAGGATGCTCTAGAATCCAAAATCCATATTACCCTTGGTTTTAACTACTGATGGCCCTCAATCTCCCATTCAGTTTGGCCAATTATTGTATCTGGGAAGGAACATTACATCTTTCATATTTTAACCACTTTTCTATTCTCCCTTAGTTCACGTTTTTGTCTGGTCAGAATAACATTGAAGACTTCACGCTATGACACTCCCACCATCCCTACCGGATGGCCAAGAGCTGTGTTTCATGCATGCGTGCTGTGTTGTTTGATACTCCTGCTAAAGTGCTGAAGAGGGCTAACCAACAGTTTTGCTACCCTGCAAGGAGATCTGCAGTTTGTCGGTAAAGTGGCTCGCAATTACTTTCACAACCCATTTTTGTGATTTCGTTAGGATTTTTTATGATAACGTTTAATACTAATTTTGATGTAGACATGTCAGTGCATTTTGATGTAGACATGTCAGTGCATTTCGATGCTAGTCACACAGAAGTTAAGATGAGAAGGCTTTTAATTACACATTTTTTTTAACATTCATAAAACACACCAAAAATGTGAAAATTCTAGTATGTTTTCGTATGAAGAGCTGAAATAGTTAAATAATGTACATCCATTTCTTAGACCCAACCATACGAATGCAAAAGATGGGGCAGGTCCTCGATCCAGTCGTGACTTTACTCTGACCCTTTCACATGAGAACCCAAATAAATCCTGGACATACACCACGTTTAAAAATCCTTGTTGGAAGGACCACTCAAGCCTCAGCTTTAGCATGATATTTGAACAATGCAAGTGCTGGTGGAGAATAAGGAGACAGGGGGAGCAGAAGGATTGAAAGGGACAAGGGTCTGGATGTTCAAGTGCTTGTGTAGGAATCGTTCGTATCAGGTTTCTTACAGAAAAACCATAGTTTTCCAGTGGGTGTAAGTCGGGCTCAAACCCCAGACACGGCATTCAAGGTCTAGTGTGGAAGGCATTTTAATGGCTACAATAACTGCATTTTTACTAGTTTTACCATGTTGGTAACCATATAACTAGGAAGTTTGCAAAAAGAAGACTCGCTACAGCAAGAGTAAATGATATAAAAGCCTCTTGGTATTTTTGAAAATGGTTTTATGTTATTACCTACACCAAGAATTTATACGGGTTTGGGTAAATTCTTGCCTACACGAAAATACTTCCTTGAGTTTTTTTTTTCAATTATGAGGATCTAGAACAAAATCTCCCTTTGTCCTTCGCCAAAATATTATCTGAGTCTTAATTCAGATGCCATTCATGTCGTCCTATTTTATTACCTTTCCTCGTCTTATTTTATTACCTTTCCTCATCTCCCATTTGTGCCGCCAAATCTTGTCTCGTTGGTCCTGTTAGCAACTGTGGCGTTTCAGCTGGAAGGTATTCATGATCGGGCAAATTCTGTAAGGAGGGCAGTCTACCGCTCGTTTGTAAGGAAGGCGCTAGTCGGCTTAAATACGATGCCGAGGGAAAAGGAAGCTGACACCAAACCATTGCACCTTTCACCACCTCCTATTATGGCAATGCAACAAACATATTGTTTAAATAAAACACTGCAGCATGGCATGTCCCATCATCATTATGAAATAGACGATTTTGCTTTCAGATTTTTCTGTTCAGCATTGCTTTACCAAGACACACTTTTGCACTTGTTTAAGCCATTGAGAACCTTTAAATTTCCAAAACCTATCATTTAATTTTAATAACTGGGAACGGTGTCAGAGGCCATGCCCCTCCGAACTCTTCACAATCGGATAAACAACCTGATTATTATTATTATTATTATATATTGTTAAACAAGCTAAATACCTTGGTATTGTGATTGACAGATACTGGAAATTTTATGACCACATCAATAACTTAACCACCAATGTCAGGCAGTTCCTTCCTGGTCTTTATAAAATCGGGGATGTTTTGGATGAACATAACAAAAGACTTATTTACAATACCTGCATACTTTCTCTTGTCAGATACGCATGCCCTATTTTTGCTTATACCTCGTCTGGATACATTGACAGTCTTCAAAAAATACTAAATAAAGCTAGTAAGATTCTTTTCAGAAATGTTAACTCCACACCAAAAAACATCAAATCTTCAAGAGAAATCTCTGATGACCTTTAGGCAAATTTGCAATTTTACAGTAATTACACAAAATTACTTTAACAAAGATTACAACATACCTGTGAAGAGAGCGATCAGGAACAATAACAATTGGCTTACCATTCCTTCTTTCAGAAACTCTTATGGAACGAGAACCATAAACTTCATTTCACCCTCTTTACCTAACAAACTCCCCATAAATTTACGCGAAATTGAAAATAAACTTAGATTGAAAAACGAATTAAAAATTTGGATGTTTTCAAAGAAATACTGCTCCTGTTTTAACCTGTGATTCTATTTACGATAGCATCCTTTTTACTATTGGTTACATTGTACTTCTTATAACAATTGACCACTTGTTAACCGTATATAAAAACTTGAAAATGTATTTTAAACAACACATCTGTTACCTATATTCTCTTAATTATTTATTCTGTTAAATGACATATACAGTCTGCGGACTCGGGCCTTCAGATGTAAACCTAACGAATAAAAATTATTATTATTATTTCTACAACAGCACTCGGGGAAAATGTTTACATCTAGTGTACGTGCACAAACAGTCACATACAATACTGTGTGTCGTTTGTCCTAGTTGCGTTGTAAATCAGACCGTCAACATCTTGCCTTGTCATCAGCATGCGTCATTGTACTTTAAAGTATAACGAAAAAAAGAAAAGTCAATAAAAAAGGCGCTGATTGTTGTTTTTTGCTAATTTCGGTGTAACTCTTTAGGCCAATCTTGTTAGATATGACCAGAAGCGCCAGGAGCGTGTGCAGATGAAGGTTTCGATAAGTGTAGTACTTTTAGAGAATTAAACAGAATAACAAAAACCCATTAATGATAAATGAAGATTGATTTAAGGAAGGGGTATTTTAAATAACGTAATATACTAACTAAGTAATTGAGATAGCACATACAAGGGCTTAGAATGCCCTTCGTGTGTTTTCTTTTGTATAATAGGTTTTGGCTTTTGTTTTTGTATTAATGTATATTAATTGTAGTAATCATCATTTTATATATCATTATATATAGAATAGATTGGTGGTGTTGTTGTTACTGTGCATAAAATGAAATAAAGCAAAGTATTATTATTAACCTTTTCCATATTTCTTACTGGTATTAGGGACTAGGACTTAAGTGTTTTTAGTATTGAGATGTGAAAGATCACAACGAATAACAAAATAAATTACATAATCAGAAATTATTTACTTCCACTAGAAATTAAAAGTTATGGATCCTAAGATGAGTCATATGGGATCACCTTAATCATAAGCTCATCCGTGTTGGGTAATTAGTTGATTTTTTCAGCATTATGATGTTATATTGCTTTTCAAATCACATAGATTCCCTTGTAAGGCGATAACTAAGTTACTTTCTTAAGGAGAATATACATGAACAAACTGAATTCCTCTAGCAAATTTTACCTTTACCTGTGCTTAGATTTCAATGCTTAACTCGATCTGCATACAATTATCTCTGGTTTGCACAGTAGGATTGGTTTTTCTCTTGGGCCTATATTGCTGGAATTTTTTTCTAGAATTTGTGGATTTACTCCAAACCCTTAAGGGCCCATCATACCAACCCAAAACAAAATTATACCCAATATGACACGCGCCCTTCCCAGGGGTCCAAAGAACCTGTTTAGAGTAACTGCAATGCATGCACACCAATAGCAACAAGCAAAAGTGCAAATCTTTTGGTAAAAAACGTTCAAGCTAAAACCTTTTGAGTTTACATTAGATTTATGTAGTGAATATGACTATGAAATTTTTGGGAAGATAACCTTCAATCATTCGAATGATGGCGGATATAATTACTATCTCAAGAGTATTCATGGTGCTAAAGAAAAACTATAGCAATACTATAAGGCATAGATAAACAGCTCTTATAATTAATGCTTAAGATTTCATTTTGCAGAATAAGAGCCCACAGAGATATTGCAAAGTTTGTGTACTTTTAGTTGACCTTACGTTTGGGTCCAGGTGTGATGTTTCATATCCCCTTGGTCTCCAGGATGAAAGGGGATACAAAATGTAATCTTGTTCTAATTCGGTGGCTGGAAGTAAAGGAAGGTACGTTTGGAGACTGGCTCGCGGATTCTGGAATGATATGATGGTATTTCGGTATCAAAAATTGTTTATTCAATCAACTATACGTTAAATTCGTATGATGTGCTCTCGGATCCCTTCCTGGCAACTCCACCATGCATTAAGAATGCACAGTATTGGATAATGAAATTTAGAAAGAAAAATGTTGGTTTCTCTGCTACGCTACTTTATGGATTACTTCCTTCAGGGCGTCATTGGCTACGAAAGTTCGATTGTTTTAAGATATTGCTTTCAGAAAAAACGAATATGCGTATTTCATGTCACAGGTTGGGTGAATGAAAAACTGTTACGACGAATAATTACGACATTAGGTTCGTTTTAGCTGTTAGCCACTCTTGGACAACGAGTCCATTTCTCGCACGCGGGTAAAGACGGTTTAAGGAAGCGACGATTTGCAGACTAAGCTTTAATGATTTAGGCTGGATAAGGCAAGGCTTGGTGCAGTTTAAACATTGGCATAATGCACTTAGTCCTTCGTGCGTGTGTAAGGAAATAATTAATGGCTGAATTAATATTCATAACAGAAACAATACACCTAATTAATTGGATGCATATTTGCATAATATTATACATTTATGAAATGCATGAGCCGAATATTTATTCGGATAGATCAAAACGACTCCAGATAGCAATTATAATTGGGAGTCCTCTTCAAAGACGACCGAGAGGTGGAAAGATCATTTGTAACCCGAACAAGTGTAATAACACCTATTGTTAGATTTTAAAGGATGGCATTACCAGCTGACAATATTTATGACAGTTTCGTAGAACCCAAACGACTTTCTAGAAGTAGATTTAATTACGATAAGATCATCGCTCGTGATCGATCAGTTCGTGGAATAACAATAAATCCCTCCCACACGGGATAGTTAATTATGGCGGCATATAACTTCAAAGCACCGCATACGGAGAACAATAAATAAACCCAAAAGCAACAATGAAATGATTGACAGGCGTAGAGGTCCCATTTGGCGATAAGGGCCCAGGCTGTCAGAATGTTACTATATTTAGCCTTTCAATAATAAATCAATACTACAATGAATCGATCATGGCCGATAACGCCACAGTATTTAAACCAAACCACGGAATGCATGATATCAGTCGATCATCAGCGGCTCACCAGTTGTTTAACTAGTTCACGCCAGTCAAATTTCGGAGGTCCCGATTCAAAGTACGCCAGGCCAGCAGCCGTGCTGCAGTTGGTGACAGGGCTTCTCCGCCGAACTATAGCCGAGTGCCGATAGCCTCACTCAAGCTTCTATAATAGAGCTAAGTATTCTGATTCAATAGCATTAGCTATGATTGTTTAGCTTCACTATTTACAGTACGTACGCTACTAGATTAACCCGAGATTCCGTAATATAATTTAGAGAATATAATAATGATTAGGTTTTCCGCTCGACTTAATCCACAATGCCATTCGTTCGACTCGTAGCCGAATAATTGCAATCGATACATCAATCATAACAATCTGTCATTGATTTAATTGGCCATATTGTGGGGACAATATTGTGTACGCCGGAGTGTAGATTAAAGGCTGAATATTAGATGAATGATTGCTTATTATTTAGCCTACCTATTTTATACATAATTAGTGTTTTATACAATTGATTGCCCTTATGCCATCCTAGATAATAATGTTTATTCTGATCAAATGGTCACTGGAATAGAACATTACACGTGTGAGAAAATGGTGATGGTTTCGCTTTAATGACGTTACTTCGGTAACTAATTATAATATTCACTAGAGAAGGCTTGGGTAATCCCCGTCCCAAACCAACCAAACATATATATTAAAAAAGGAGGTAGGGGCTTGCGTTCGTTGAAAGCAAATTCGCTATACGCAAGGCAAAGAAGTTAATATTGGAAGCTACAGAAACAAAAAGGCCGTCTGAAAAAAAGTCAAAGGATAAAGAAGCCACGAAAAAAAAAAGACCACGGAAAAACCGATGGAAACTTAAACTGTTTACTGTTTTCTTCAGTGTTTTGTTTTCGTAGGTTGGGTTGGGGGGCGGGAATGAGGCTTAATGGCACGTCGACAACTAGGTCATTAGCACCAACCTCAGCCACAGTGCAGTGGTCCAAGTTGCCACTGCACCACGCATTACAAAGATATTAAACAAACCTAGGTAAGAAATTTGACTAGGAAACGGTTTTTTCCTTCTGCTTTTTCTTTCTTCATTTTTTTTTCCTCGGATTGTTTTACTTCGGCTATTTTCCTACGGTTATCTCACGTGTCTTTTTTTTTCCCATTGGCTGTTTTTTTTCAGGTTTCTTTCCTCCTAGGCATGGCTTTACACGGCTTTTTTAATTCCTAAATTCAACGATTTTTGAATGCATTTCTTTAAAACAAAACCGCAAAATCGACTTTAAAAACAAAATCAATTTTAAAACTATTTCTCTATTTATATTTATAACTATATGGGGGAATACTTTTAAAGTTAATTTAGGACTTTAAAGATAGGTTATGTCACGCAAAACGATTCTTTTTTCTGAGACTGTGAACAAACCACCACATTTCCTTTGCCTTATCCAGATTCTATAATAGTCCAGTCAACGAACGCTCAAATTTGGCGAATGGTGGAATAAAATCTCAAAGTCTTGAAACTTTGTAAGATTGTCCGGGGAGGTCTAGCAATGACTATATCAAAAGTCCTGATGATTTGGAAGTGAGCTGGCTTCGCTAGACCATAAAATACCCCAAAATAGGTGACTTTTTATTAGTTTTCTGTTAATATCTCTTAATCTGTGAGACCTACTAAAAAATATTCCCTACAAAAGTAAAAGGGAACAAAATCTACCACAAACTTGATCCTATTCATTTTTTCTCTAGCACCAGTTTACGAGATATTCGAGTTCGAAAATTGAGAAATCTCAGAAATTGGCAGAGCTCTGCTATACGCGGTGTACATGGATTAGGTAAACTAACCCTAACCTCCTTAAACTTACTATACCATCACATAATATCAAACACTTGTTTGCCACTATGCATATTTATTTACTGCATATAACTTCGAATCGTAACATCAAAAGCATATACAATAACATCAATCAAGTCGAAGTCAACGTCCTCCTCTTGAAGGTTATCGACCACAACATTTGGCGTCAGGCTATTTAAACGGTCACCGTGGCAGTTGTGGCAGACAGCAGTGCAACTCATGCTTATTTTCCAGCACCCACACTTGTTTCCACAACCTTTCGTGCATCTGCTAAATATGAGGTTGAGGACAGCTTCTGAAGCAACAGCATCTTTGGTTGCAGAAGGCACTAAATTGCCATTCTGCCTACATTCACAACCCCAAAGTGCAGTTGGTAGCTCCTTTTCCATCTAGAGTGTCATGGCACCTATGCTAGTTGAAAGACGTTTAGTAGGAGGAGCTCTCTACAGACTCAAGAAAAATCTGTGTTCTCCCTCTGCTACATCAGTTTCAATCTAATGTAACATAGAGCCAGGCTGTTCAAGAAGCTTTCCTCCAACGAAATGGCAGAAGAGTACAATGCCTTAAAGACCTAATGATGCTGAAACTTTAATTGTCAGGAGCGCCATCGCCAAAGCGAGTGAGAGGACAATGTAGCCATTGTTGGAGAAGACGTAGATCTATATTTCTTCTTACAGCTCTGAGAGCTACACAACTAAATATATTCTTCTACAAGCCAGGTCGTAGAAAGGTAGGAACACATGTAATTTCTTCAACCCAATAGCAACGGAAGGGCCTGAAAGATGTTGTACTATTTGTTCATGCATTCACAGGGTGCGACAAGACAAGCTTTTTTTTAGGAAGGAGATAGTAGCAGGTTACAAACTGCTGTTACAACCTGAGGCATTACGCTGAGTAGAAGATTTGTTCAACCATTCAACTTCCAAATATCAACAGGTAGCGGAGGCAGATCAGTGTTTTCTTTACTCTATTATATGGAGCAACTGTTACAACGTCCCTCAACTTGGATAGGCACCATGACCTCGTAAAGACTTTCACCAATATGGAGTCGGAGCTACTACCCCTCCCTCCCACAGAAGGGGCTACTATGCAAAGCTCGTTTCGTGTTTTCCACCAGCTGCAACACTATGGATGTGTAATGAGTTACCAGCTAGCTGCACTTTGGGGTTGGGAGCCTAGGCAAAATGGCAATCTTGTGCCCCTTAGTCTATCTCAACTTCATATTTTGCAGATGCACCACATGTTGTGGAAACAAGTGCAGATGCAGGAAAATAAGCATGAGTTGCACTGCTATCTGCCACAACTGCCGTGCTGACTGAATACTCTGACACCAAATGTTAAGTATGATAACCTTCAGGAGGAGGACATTGACTTCGACTTGATTTGATGTTACGTTATGTTGTATGTAGTAACCTGATGTAATAACTACATATGTAGTAAATAAATATGTATAGCGGTAAATAAGTGTTTGATGTTATATGATCATGTAGTAACTTAAATGAGGTTAGGGTGTGTTCATCTGATCTATGTACACCACGTGCAGTTTCAATTTCGAAGAGTTCTCAATTTTCGAACTCGAATATCTCGTACATTACTGTTGCTAGAGAAAAAATGGTGAGAATAATTTTGGTGGTAAATTTTGTCCTCTTAAATTTTTGTAGGGAAAATGTTTTGGTAGGACCCACAGATTCCGAGATATTAACGGAAAACTAATAAAAATTCACCTATTTTGGGGTATTTTATGGTCTAGCGAAGCCAGCTCACCTCCAAATCATCAGGACTTTTGATATAGTCATTGCTAGATCTCCCCGAACAACCTTACAAAATTTCAAGACTTTGGAATTTTATTCCACCTTAAGTCCTATTTTGACTGGACTAAATATATAGAGATTTGCAGTTTAAGTGATTGACTGACTTCATTCTGTGTTCAACAAATTTTATTTTTTCAGTTGCAATAGGAGATCTAGTACTATATTTATTTTGCGGTTATTATTATTCGTTTATTGAATTCCATAACTTCGTAATATTTAAGCATTTTCCATAACCAGGCATGATTAATCGATATATACTTGATTACTTCTTGATTGACTTCTAAACTGTCTAAATTTCATTGTCCAATACTGTACAATGAATTTTATTCAATATATTTTTTCTTGTTTATTTCTTTTTTATTGAACCCAAATGGTCGATATATACATAACACATATTAAACTGTTGTAAATGATGATTGGGGGGGGGGATGAGTCTTAATGGCGCGTCGACAGCTTGGTCATTAGCGCCAACCTCAGTCACAGTGCAGTGGTCCGGGTTGCCACTGCACCACACATTACAGAGATATAATTTAAACCCCTAATCTAAATCTTGTCATACATCTGTACCTCCTGCAAAAATTGAAAAACACCGGACAGTAGGACAGACTTATCGCCCAATTGACGCGCAATTTCATGCGGAAGATGGAAACGACGACGAACACCATCAAGATGGCAACAATCAACAAGGAAGTGCCGGACCGTAAGTGGCCGCCGGCACCAATAACATTCAGGAGGGTCAACCCCCCGCAAAAGGAAACAGTGAGTAAGTCGAGTGTGACCAATGCGCAAACGGGCCAACACCACCTCCTCACGGCGACTGCGGCGACACGATGATTGTGGTCCAATTCTGCAAGCAAATCGACCATCTGTATTCAATTAAAAAGAAATATATTATACACACACACACACACACACACACACACATACAGAGTGAACTGAAAAGTACTTTAAAAAAAAAGGGTAGGCCTAGAAAGTAACCTATAAAGTGCATTGGCCTATAAAGTTTGAGTTGGCATGGAAGTACAAATTAGGCCAAACGGTTTGACTGAATCAAATGTCAGTCTGACTAAGGAAGTGTAATAAACACCAACGTAGTGACTGGTTAATACTCCAGTAATTTTATTCCACATTACTCCATATACCCCATGTACATTCCATGTACATTCCATGTACATTCGTTCCAAGTAATTTTATAAATCCGTTCGGTAAACTCGTCAATTTATATTTTCTTATAGATATTTCTTAAAGTAAACCCTTGTATTACAAAATGAATGCACTAAGCACTTAATTAGTAAAGTAAAGGTGGTAGCGTTTTCTGTAAGGTTTGACCTCAACCTCCCATGTTAAAGCCGAAATTTCGATGCATAATTTCTCTGCTGTCTTTCAATGTTTTCCACTCAAATTTAGTATATAAGCTTTGTTGGACTTGGTGAAATTTTCGATTTGACACATCGGAGCTCTGGACTTAAGTGGAATTGCGATTTTCAATTTTGGCTTGGACTTCTTCACACGACACGTTTCTGCTACGCTCTGTACAGATCAAATGATTTGTCCTATAAAGCTTGTACTCAACTCATTTTACAGGTATTGCTCTGTAGACGTGCCCTTTCCATAACACCTTTTCTAATTGTCAAGTGGTTCAGGAGTTAGCGAGCTCTACAGTATACGACCAGATTGATTGTTTTACATTGTATTAAACATTGTTATTATTCAACAATGCCAATCAGCAAACGCCAACTTCAAAACGTAGACTGAAAATTCCATTAGTTTGTGCAAACCGTAATTGATAAAGATACAAAACATTAAAACAAGCTAATCTAAATTGCATGGTACGCCAACGTAGCACGAATTATAAAACAAAAACGAACTCGTTTGATGCTTAAGGCAAGGTTTGACTGATCCGAAGTCAAAACAGTGAATGAACACAAATAAACTTTCCTGTAAGGTTTCAGATACTGCAATGTTGCTGTACTGTTTAGTCCACGTGAAACCTTACTGCTGTAACCAACCATTTACACGTAAATACAATTAAAGCCAGAGCTCAAATTTCAAAGCTTTTCTTCCCAAGCAAAGGAAGAATAGATAAGTCTACACACTCGACTACTTTCTTGGCTAAATTTTTTCATTGCTCTTCACTCACGTCGTCTACTTTCCATTCATCACTCTACTGATGATGCATATATACTGATGATACATATATAATTTTTCAAGATTTTTAAGCACTTTTCCAGGCATGGAATTTCATTATTATTTTCCAGGACATTTATAGGTCTTCAAGGACTCGCACAATCCCTGAATTACCCGTAGAGCTGTGCTAAGCCCACTAAGACGATTAGTTTTTAAACATTTTCCAGCGATGTTCGATTTCGCCAAGTAAATGCACCAATCATGAGTTTATGTGTTGTGTGCAAAAGTAAAAATGGTAAAAATATTTGCATATAGCAGTAAAGTTTCACGTGGACTAAATAGTACTACAGCAACACTGCAGTTATCTGAAATCTTACAGGAAAGTTTGTGTTTCTTTGCTGTTTTGACTTCGGATCAGTTAAACCTTACCTTAAGCATCAAACGAGTTCGTTTTGTTTTCTAATACATTTGTGTTCCGTGACTATAACTGGTCTAAATAGTCAAATAAATTAGAGTTAGCCTTACCAATTGCCAATTCGACATGTTCATCAAACGCAAATCTGTTAACGGTAATCAACCCAAGATCACGTGTAATACTCCCTATTGAAATCTGTATGTTACTGACTAATAGTGAAACAGATTTTAGGCCGAATACATACCAAATCATATAGTTTTTCCATATTTTCATAATGTGGTATGTTTTTTATCCATTATACACTCTGACAATGGGAATTGATCGAGTTAAACGACTGCAGTGATGCTCAGGCATCAACAAAAATTGTTACTGTTATAGTCAAATTATTCTAACAGTCTCAGATATAAATTGAAAACAGTAACGGGACAAGAACTGAACTGTGAAAACTGCTATAGTCATTTACCCCTTGACGATTTTTCTTTTTCCATTACAACGGCCATATTAATGTCTTTGTTTTTTCACATCATTCAGGACTACCCTAATGTGTGCCTATAACTGCCAATAATTTACCCGTTGCATGTAAATATTGCGGCCAGTCTGAACTAACGTTGTGACGCTACGTTATGATTGGAGGAGACTCATTTTCTGAAACTCACAAATAATACTTGGGACATCGCTAACATATTTTCAGCAATTTCATGCATTTTTGCAGAACGTGAAATGGCATCAATAGAAACTGTACTTAAGCGTAGTTCGATTGTGTTTTGTATCATAAAACCCACGTAATTTTTATATAAGTATGTAACTTGTGTTGACCTAATACTAGTTCTGTGAAAAAATCCAATTAGAAAATATGGCCCTAGTTCTTTTTTGAGCAAGGCTACTAAAGATTACCAAAGACAATTTTATAACTAGTCAAGTTGTTCTTTTTGATTACATAATCTCTCGTCACTAGCACCAGTAGCACCAGTAGCACGCACAGACCCCCGAGAGAACGGGGATAACTTTTAGGACAAGGGCACAGAAAGTTTTAGTGGGCATTTTTTTCTGCGGCTCTTTCTTTTTTTATTATTATTTTGCTCTCTGTTTTTGCCTTCTTCAACTTCTTTAGCCTCTTTGCCCTTTTTCAGGTCTTTCCTTTAGCCTTTTTAAGCCTATTTTAGGCCTTTAGCCCTTTAGGCACCAGCAAATAACGGCACAAAAAGACATTTTTTTTTTTTACAAAAAGGCATTTTGCGAAAAAAGTAGGGGTAATGTCCACCCTGCTCCCTTCTGTGCACGCCATTGCTGATTACATTATACCGAAAGAAAAAAAAAGGATAAAATACATATCTTCGCCCAGAGCCTACAAAACATTCTCAGTTGATGTCTTCCAATTATAAGCCATGTTTAGACTCGTATATTACAAGAATATACCTTTTTTAACACTCACAAGTCGTAAACAACTGAAAACCGGTGTATACATCATTTTATGAAAGATTAGTTTTATGAAAAATTAGTTTAGACCTTTCCGTTTTTGGTTATGTTTCTAGCCACTCTAGATGCACTATCAAGCAAACTTTCAGAACCTAACAGGCAGTTTAAATAAATTGCATTTATATATTTTTCCATCATTTGGGTACAATATGTTCATTTATCCATTGTGTCCATATGTCCATTTGTCCTTTTGAATAAAATTAGAAAAAAACATACCCATACACAATTAAATAGTTCCGACATTTAATTCATCTAATGGTGAAAAATTGAAATTTTCCATCATTTCTTGAACACTGTATAAAACGTAGGTTTCCATTCTTTTTTGTATATTTTTCTGTAGGCCAGTTAGAACTGCGTAGAAAGTGGGCAGAAGTGCATATTATTGTTATTCATGAATATAACTACAATGTTATGCTAATGAGAATCCTGTTTATTATAGTAAGAATTGTTGGTTAGTAATTACCAATACACTAATAAAAGTAGTCACACTTACAAAAACTAACGATGTATTGTGGCCCACTGCTTCACATAATCCAGCTGGAATTGCAATCTTAAACTTGAAAGGTTTACTTTTACACTCTTTAGAAGTATCTTTGTCCACTTCCAGCATTTTCTGCAAAGGACACTAAAACAAAGGCAAGAAGAGGACTAAGTGACAGACACCATCCTACAATTCAGAACGACTCCTTTAAAATCGTAGATAACAGTTTATAGTTCTCCCATAGTAATGAGATTTTACAAGGCAATCATGGCCTAGAATGGTTAATGGAAAACGAATTTGAAGTTAAAACTAAGAATTAGAGATTCAGAATTCAGAATTCAGAATTTTCTTTATTTATTTAAGAATTAGAGATTCAGATGAAACGAGAAGAGATTTGGCATAATGTAGGTCTCACCTTTAATTTTCAACTAAAGTTCCTTGCAGCCAGCTATCACGCACACTGCCCCTCAATCACGTGGATAAGAATTCACCCGCAGTCCTTATTCTGGAGTGAGCGCAGCAGGCTTCATCTCAACTGACACTGCAGCATTGTTGATGATGGTTTTGACGCTAAATATCCCCACGTGTCATGTCGCTTTAAATTTGTTGGTTTGGATTCGCAAGGGCAGGGCTTGTCTGTTGCTCGCGCGCACGTCACATGGATACAGTCTATATATATATTATGAAAGGGGTGAAACCAGCTAGAAGTCGTATCATAGAACAATTGAGCGTTATTAAATTTTACGCTTACGTGCCATTATCATCAAAGGAACTCGCACTGCACATCTTTCTTAATAACTTGTCTCACGTTCAAAGTAATTATTTGTACTCGTACGTTGCCCAGAGCGATCTGAGAAGCGTTTTAGCATCTATGTAAAACCACCGACCATTACCAGAACTTAAATGGAATAGCAAAAACTGAAAAGCTTCTCAGAATGCTCTGGACCACCTAGTGACTTAGAACGTGAGACATTAACAATGAAAACGTTCAGTGCGAGTTCCAGTGATTATTAAAAAAAAACGGATTGTTCTACGATAATACTTCTGGCTGGTTTCATCTCTTTCATTATATGTGTAGCAATCTGTATCTTTGCGACGCGCGTGCGATGGACGATAAGCCCTGTGTTTGGATTAGTTGTCATAACGATAGCTATCTAAGGTAGTCGTGGTGGTCTATATCCTGGCACACGCCAAATATGTGTATAGTTGTCATTTAGAAATGTTTTTTTTTATTCACAAGACACTTTTCACGACACCCGACAAAATGAAACTATAAATGTAAAGCAAAATGCAAGATTACACGTAGGAACCAGACAAAGCCATAAACTTGTCTTTACGAAACGATAAGATACCCGTTGATCATGGTCATGGAAAACTTTAATAACTATAACTTTTTTTCCATTTACGAAGAAAAACAAAAATGGTAGGTAATATCTCACGAAAACGAGTTTCAAAAAGGCAATAACTACGTTGAATTAAAGCTTATATCTGAAATATTCTTGTTTTCTGTTAAATGTTAAAGTGACGACTGAAAAATGTAGTTTGCGCATTTCTTTCTTTTTTTTTCTTTTGGAGACTTGTCGAGACTATCTTTATGTCGATCCAGTCTTGGTGTCAGGCATGGTCTCATTTCAATAAAATCACTTCTACCTTGGTTTCGTCTCGTCTCGACCGAATACGAAGAATTTAAAATGAATTGTAACACAAACAACCTACAAAAAGTCCTCAAATAAATTCATGAAAGAAAAATATATGCAGTTAGTCAATTGTCAAGCAGCTAACCTAAATAATAAAGAAAAATTATGGATATTTTTACTAGTACTGTTTTTCATAATGCTACTTATGTTTTGCTGCCAGTTATACCAACCTTGTATTCTGGCCAGGGTGACGGTCCTTTCGGAACACATCCGTATTTTGCCTTATAAATGTCAAATGGCTTGTATCCCATTATATCGCAGTATGTCAATTCCTATCAAAAGGCAAATATTGGTACCAGTATATGAAAAATAAATAGTAGTAGGCCTATAGCATGTCACATTAATTCAGTTTTATTTCACAGTCGTATATAAAGGAACATGCCAGAAACACTACTACTTGCATGAATTTAACAACCAAAGTGTTTAGTTTTTGTCTAATTTTGAAATTCCTTCCTCCAAAAGAATGACCGAAATCCGTTATTTACCAGCAGTTAACACAACTTGAGGCCGTCTAAAACCGACGATTTTTTTTTATTTCCCTACCTTCTGCCAGCAAACCTTTCAAACATAATTCTCCAAATTATCGATAGTTTGTACTTTTGGCGAAACACGGTTAATTTTTTCCCCCAAATCCGTTTTACGTATATTAAAACTCTTTACCTTTATATTTAGCTATTTGTATGAACTATGCTCTTTTATCAAAACACTACCTTTTTTGTCAGTGACAAAATTCGTGCTACCTTGCAACCCTCACCACTATGTGATGCTCTCACCAATAGTTTGTGACGCCATTTTCATGCCTTACTAATCGTACCTAATCGTACCAGACCACGTTTTTTTACACTACAATTCAAATACTCTTGCCTTTATGTTTAGCTATTTGTCCAAAAGGAGGAGGGCGAAGCTGAACCCAGAGCACAGGTAGGAATAAACTTTACACACCATATCAGAACTAACCTTACATGCTTGACCCAGTTCCAAAATCCAGGCTTCAATGACCCGACGGAGGCTAGGTTGACTACATCTCCAAGGTCTCAGTAGGAATGGTTGCCAAAGTATTTCATAATATTTCATTATATAAATGTCAGCTATCATTCAAACTTAAATCTTACCATACAGGCAGGTTGTGCACAGTTATGAAAGGTTCTACAAGTTCTATTACATACCTTGCCTAATATACTCCTACATGACTTACAATGGTGCAAATTGTTATTCGGCCTCTATACCTACCCAATCACTATGCGTGTACGATTCCAACTTTGTGTTTTATGGATATCTGCTAAGTTATGCCATTGTTGGGTTGACTTTAAACAGTTAATTGGCATTAATTTTGTTCTACACTACAACAACCCTTTCTTGTACCAACAAAATTTGTTCATAACTTAAGAAGTTACACAATGTTACTTTCAGTATTAGCAGGCCTGGGGTATTGGTTAACTGCAGTTAACTACAGGGTGTTAAGTTATTTTGCAGTTTTGGAGTTATCCTGTTGACCTTCACATTACGTGCAGTGTAACTTCCTTTATCATACCAGTTTTTTTTTAGTTGCTGTCAATGTGCACTTTTCAGCCATTTCTTCACTATCCGTAAAATGACAAATCTAATTTTTTCGATAATTTTGCCAAAAATTGACGTCCAAATACACCATTTTACCATTTTCACGCGGACTCAATAGCTAGTTGGCCTTACGTCACTTAGCAAAACCAAAAGTAAGTTCCAAATATAGCAGTAGCAAGAAATTCTTTTCTGGAGGAGCAACTAATAATTTTTACGCCAGGGCGGGGGGGGCGCTGGGGGGGGAAATGGGGCATACGGGGACGAAGCCCAAGTGATACACTTTACGTCCTCCCCCTCCTCACCCAAATAAACCTATACTGGCTAAACTGTCTAAACAAAGACGCATAGTCTCTTCCCTACACCCAATTGCTGGAGAGAAAGGAAGGTGATAAGGTCCATTCCAAAATAGACAAGAGCAAGAAAATTAGTAAAAAATTAAGAAAACTAAAAAATTTTCATAAGCAATGTCCTGCAATTCCTAAATTAAGTGGTAGAACTAAAGTTTGTTTAGCTTCCAATTTAAAAAAAAAAAAAAGAAAAGAAATATCCATTATCGGACTTCCAATACTCGATTAGTATATCAGTATCAGATCGGATTGGCAAAAAGTGGATGTAGCACTGAACAAAAGACATTTGGAACAAAACACTGAAAAACAACAGTCACTTTAATTTAGAGAATAATTTAAAAGTGGTGATGTTGTAGTGCTACCAAAACATCGGCAAGGACAAAACTTTGTAGGTGGTGGTCCCAAGCACAATATGAACATTTTTAAAGTTGGGACGACTTTCCTGGAATTTTTTTTAAAGAAGCCACCCTGTATACGTGCAATCAATACTGTTACAAAAGTTTTTGCCGAATAATTTTGTTCGGTAACTAACAAATAAAATTAAAGTAAATCTATTCCGTAGCCTATTTAATTGACCAACGATGGAGCAAGTTTGGCTTTCTATCCTCTTTTGTCATCGCCACCTACCAATCGCACTATATAAAAGTACTGGCCCAAAAAAACCAGTGCTATTAAAATTAAAATAAAAAAAAACCCAATGTGTAATTTTAAAGAACTACAGTTTTTCTGCAGTTTTGGTGTTATCGTAGTTGCATCTAACCTTCCCAACACTTAACTGCAGTTATTTTTACAGTTGTCAAGTTAACTTATTTTAAGTTTATTTGCAGTTTTATTTTATTTCTGCCGTTTTACTGC
The DNA here is from genome assembly GCA_023313725.1 of Lithobius niger. Taxonomy (NCBI): domain Eukaryota; kingdom Metazoa; phylum Arthropoda; class Chilopoda; order Lithobiomorpha; family Lithobiidae; genus Lithobius; species Lithobius niger. The sequence goes on along the minus strand of JAHWFP010050182.1, from coordinate 6,332 downwards.
AGATCATTTTCAGCAGGGCTCGAAGCTGCCGGGCGACCGACATCAACTTCTCCACCCTCCACAAATGGCCGATGACCTGACAAAAGCCAGAACTGGAGACCAACATAAAGACGGAACTGTGACTGTGACTGGAGCTGCAACGGTGCCTGCAACTGTACCGGTGCCAGCACCAGGGCCTGTAGCACCGTGACAGCAAGGGGTGATGCGACTGAACTGGTGGTATCAATGGCACTAAGCAGTGACTGAAACTGTGAGTGCAACAGCTTCAGCAGAAGTGATGTGACTCTTGAGTGCAGCAGGAATGGCAACTATCAGGGCTGTGACTTTGACGGCCCCGTCAGAAGGGACTGGGACTGCAACCAAAAAGGTGACTGACTGCATCCAGAATTGCAATAGAAAGGACAGTGACTGTCTTGGTAGAAGTGATTGGAACTGTGACTGCATCTGGAAATGTGACAGCAAGGACTGTGACTGTGTCTGGAACTGTTATGGCATTGGCCCGGGCAGAAGTGACTGGGTCTGCAACTGCAAAGACGACTGCATCAGGGATTGCGATTCCAAGGGCTATGACTGAGTGCGATGGTCCCAGAAGAAGTGACTGAGACTGCGACTGCAAAGGTGACTGACTGCGGCCGCATCAGGTAAGGAGACAACAAGTACTGTGGTGACTGAGACTTGAACTGGAGCTGTGAGTTGCACTGGCTGCTGTGACTGCGACTGAGTGTATTGGATCCCGAGCTCGAGTCTATGACTGCAGCGGAATCTGCAGCTAGAACTGCAACTGCAACTGTCACTGAAGGGAGACCGCCAACATCGTGCTCCCACCAGCGCTGCACCGGGGCAATGTCTGACACCAGTCAGGCACGATCCTGGGCCCGATACTCCATACTCATCCCCTAGTTGTGGCCATTCAGTAAACTGCCCCGACTCCTCTCGAAACGCAGACTGCACCAGCGACCGAAAGACGATGTCAACGACCACACCCTGAACATCAATTTAATCCACGCAGCAAGCAAACCAACTGCTGAGATGTTGGCGTCTTGGTTTGTCGCAACACCCAATGACGACTTGGTTGTCGAAATTACTATGGAAGCAGGTAGGCTGACATCCTACCGACGATCATGAGTCTGGGAAATTTTCAACAAGCCCCATCGAAAATTCATCGCAAGTCCCCTCCAAGGAAAGTCCGGGATCCAATTCATGTTTCCAATAAAACTTCTGTCTGACTCGTTCCATGTGTACTATAAATCCCTTGGATAGTCCATGGAGAATACATATGGCACACTTCCACACACAGCTCTACAATATAATGACAAGTCCAACAATCTTAACACAAACCATGGTCGTCTCCCAATATATGCCTGTCACCGCACGAGCTGTAAGCAAACTTGAACATCGAAAAAAAATTAAGAGCAAAATTAGACAGTCCAGCTTCGACCTGTCCAAAACGTAAAGTGATTAACAAGACACAGAAATGACGTCACCAGCCATTGGTGAGAGCGTTACCTAGTGGTGAAAGATGCATCATACCACAACATTTGTTAGAGACAAAATAGGTAGTTTTTGGATAAAGAACCATAGTTCTTACGAAAGAGGTTAATATAAAATAAAGGTAAGAGTTTTTGGATAGTAGTGAAAAAACATTATGGCGATAAACTTCTTGGTTATCATACACGGCAATAAATGTTGGTGTAAAGTTTGGAAAAAGTTGCTATCTACTATCTGGCCAAGTTTGGTCGAAATATATTGAATAGAAACGGAGAAATTTCTAGTTTTAGTTTTGCTGGAGAGAGGACTTCAATCATATATATACATATATACATACACACATAAATACACATATATATCACCGTGTATATTCAATATATTTCAACCAAACTTGGCCAGAGTAGATAGCAACTTTTTCCAAACTTTACACCAACTTTTATGCAATTCCGTGCAAGAGTAAACGTAGGAGTAAACGCACTCTTTGGGACCACTTCAAGCGCTCTGGAAATGGGGACGACCGTGATAACTACAACGTAGCCCGTAACCAAACTACAAAGGCCTTAAGGTCAGCCAGGGCAACTTACCAAAGAAAAATTGCGGGATGCTGCAAAACACAGCCCGAAACAGTTCTGGTCCTTTGTTAACCGATCCAAGAAACAATCGTGCCCCGTCGGGGATTTACAAGGACCCACCAAAATTGTCAGTGACTCGAAACTTAAAGCCGAGCTGATGAATTCTTATTTCACATCCGTCTACACCACGAACCCAATTCCCTTCACCCTTCCAACACCGCCTGACGACTTGCCCAGTCTAAATGACATTATTATCAATGAAAATGACATCAATAACTTCTTTCAAAACCTCAAGATTCATTCAGGACCAGACGGGCTTCCTCCTCTGATCCTTAAAGAGCTCGAAGACGTCATCAAAATTCCAGTTCTTTTGATTTTTCAGAAGTCCATCAGTGAAGGCAAACTACCATCTGGTTGGAAACAGGCCTTCATCACTCCTATACATAAATCCGGATCCAGAAGCAACCCTGCAAACTACCGCCCAATCAGTCTGACCAGTATCCTCTGCAAAGGACTGGAAAAATCCTTTGCAAACATATACTCGATCACCTGCTTAATAAGAAGCTCCTTCACCTTAACCAGTATGGTGGATTGCCAGGTTATTCTACTGTACACAATCTTGTGCACTTTCTTGACAGAGTCACGGAATGGGTCGACGAGCATCTCCCAGTTGCAGCAGCCTACTTTGACCTAGCCAAGGCTTTTGATACTATTCCTCATGACCTACTGATCGATAAAGTCGCAAAAAAATACATCGGGGGCAAAACCATCCAGTGTATTGCAGACTTCTTAACAGGAAGACAGCAATGCACCGTCATTGATGGCTTCATTTCCTCGTCCCAGAAGGTAGAGAGCGGAACTATTCAAGGATCAGTCTTTGACCCATTACTTTTTATTATTTTTATCGATGAAGTTTCTGAAGTAGTGAAAAGCGACCACTGTATTTTCCTAGATGACACTAAAATTTTCTCGGCAGTTACCAACCATGACCAAATGGACCTTTTGCAAAACGACATCCACAATTTTGCAAGCTGGGTTAACAGGATGAAAATGTCTCTTAATGCAGCCAAGTGTGCCACTGTCCCATTTGGTACCGATCACTTAATCAACTTCTCCGTGTCACCAAGTGCTTCCCCCATCGCAACAAACAACAGCCAAAAAGACCTTGGGATCATCGTTGACTCCCAGCTCTCATTCTCAACGCACATCAACTACGTGGTCTCCAAAGCATACAAGGCACTGGCAATCATTAAAAGAAATTTCCAGTTCCCCGATAGAATAACGTTCCTCCGGCTCTACTGAGCACTTGTACGCACTACTCTTGAATACGGCAACCAAGCCTGGTGGATTAAATATGAGGGTGATGCAGATAAAATCGAAAGGGTACAACGACGTGCTACCAAAGTCGTCAACGGACTCCACGACTTACCTTACACAGAGTGCCTGAAGGTATTACGACTACCAACTCTGCTTTACAGGAGATCAAGAGGGGACTTGATCTTTACCTATAAGTGCTTACGTGATTCAACCAGCATCGCAGCAACCCACCAGGTACAACGGGAAAAAGCTTTTCCAACGGCGATGTAACTCGCGGGTGCGCCAACTCTCCCTACCATTCCGGGTTTGTTCCCTATGGAACAGACTCCCTGCTGATGTTGTACAAGGCACCTTCTGTCCTGTGCTTCAAAAGACGCCTAGACGCCTACTTGCCTGGTGTCTTAGACCCGTACCACTACAAGAACTGGTAAACTCCTTCTCAACGCCAAAAGCTATTGAGCTTCCTGTTGGTGTAGATTCAAGTTCAAGTTAGCCACACATAAATTTGAAAACTGTTCACTTCTTCTTGTTCTGGTTCTTGTTCTTCTTGGCTGACACGGTTTCAGAAAGAACTACTGCACCTACCTAAAATCTGAAACATGATCTGAGCCAGAAATTTCCCTGGGCTTCAACCTTACAGGGACCACTTTTTCAATTGGTCGATCCATTCTGGACTTACGGGGCTCTAAACGATCATTTTGATTGTTTTACATTGTTTTAACCATTGTATTTAGGGAAGAATGCCACTCAGCAAACTCCAGATCCATTCTTCGTGCATGCAACAATCGACTGCATGCATAAACTTTTATAGCGCGACACCATAGCCGTAAAAAAGGTACACGGATTACAAACAAAAACGTCAAGTGTGCCATAAAAAAAGGGGTTACATGATTGAAGTTTCATTTTACTTGTTACACGGATAAAAATTGGTGATTTTTAATTGAAATAATCAAATGTACAATTCAGAAAATTGCATCTGTTTAAGTGCTGTTGTGCTTTACCAAACACATACGCTACGTAAAGCACAACAGCACTTAAACAGATACAATTTTCTGAATTGTACATTAGATTATTTCAATTAAAAATTCACCAATTTTTATCCGTGTACATTTTAACAAGTAAAATGAAACTTCAATCATATAACCCCTTTTTTTACGGCACACTTGACGTTTTTGTTTGTAATTTTTTTACATATAGTCACACTGAGGATCAAGGAGATAACTATCATATCAACGATGAAGCTACCCAATGGAGCTGTTTTTCCACGTTGTAAGTTGTTAATCAGGGTAAATTTTGAAGGTCATCGAGCACCCTTAACCAAAGCTGGCTGACTCAGGTGCACACGCAGATTTTTCTACGGAATTTTGGAAGGCCTGTAGGTGAGTAAACAAGTAGGTAAGGCTGGGCGATATTACGATATTTTGGAATTGTTCGGTACTTGTTTCTACCGATATTGGTATCGTCAGCTATATTTACAAAACCGTACTTCGCCTTAATGATAACATCACAAGTATCAACAAAATTAATTTACCTCTCAGTAGCAATAGGCCATCTACCCTCATTCAAAATGTAATCAGCTGGTCAACTAAAACTGCAGTCATGGTAAGCGCTGATTGATGCAGGAAAGTAGTAAGTTGTAACAAGTCAGTAGTCGGGGTCACCCTGGATACGGTACGCCATGAAAAATGATTCACACCATCTTCATGCTTTTTCTCGATGTGCATTTATTGCAAGATCAGGGATGTGATAATGTGAGTGCCATTCTGCTTACCCTCACCAAATGCTCATTGAGTGGTGTGCATGTTGCAGAAAGGTGCAAACGCTGTCAGCCACTGGTGCCACCTAAGAGCACATTCTATAAAGTTCATGCTCTCCCCTAATAGTCACCCATGACTGCTCCAAGAGGCGAACAGAGAATCAGCTTTACAATTCAGAAACACATCGGAATTTCATGGGAATTGCAAACTGACTGACTGTCGTGGATCGTTATAGTACATGATTTCATTCCAGTCAAAGGTGTAGTCCTTCACCATCTCCGGACATGAGAGTCCTGTTTGCCTTCAATTTCGAGTCTAGTGAGTGTAACATATGTGGCCCTTACTATGAAACAGGCCTACTGCCTTACTATCCTAAGGCTAAACTGGAATGACTGGTTCACTACACGGATGGGTTACAGTATGGCATCGTTTATTACTCAGAAATGCCTTAAATGGGGAGAGTCACACGACTCTACACAATATGTATGTATACAAGTATAGTTCAATGGAAAGGGATCAGTGGCTCCCTCTTGTCAGAGGTAAGTATAGAAGCAACACCACAATCGTCCCTTCTTTAAAAAAATTGGAATTATCAATTAAATAAAATTCTTCTGTTACAAAATTAATTTCAATATAATTTTAGAAATATATCTTTTTTTAACATATTTCATCTTTCTTGAAAATAGTTTTCTTGAAAATGGTTTATTTCATCTTTCTTGCTAACGTACAGTTAGCAATATTCAGCGATATTCAGTATGTTTTTAGATGAAATTGAATCAGCTACTGTTCGTTTATGTGGATTTACGATTTCAATTATTTCCCCAAGTGCCCATTTCTACTGCCGCTTTTCGGAGACGTTAGAGTAGATACTATAGCACAAGAGCTACGGTCGCAGCGTAGGATAGTGACAAAACAATTTAACCATAAGCTCAGTAACTGATAGTTCATGCTAGCGTAGCATAGTTTTGGAGCGTTGTAAATTAATTTCTTCTTAGGAAAGATATTTCGAATAAGCCCTTTTTAACGAAGAAGTTAATTTCGTCTTAGAATGATATATAGAGTAAGACTTTTAACGGAGTAGTTCGTTTCACATACGATAACATAATTCACCCAGCGTGAAAATTAATGATGGTAATTTATCGTAATAATTTCACGGAATAGTTTATATTGAGAACTACATCTTTACAACGGAATAGTT